>CM052299.1:4806188-4917979 GCA_028455765.1 Lasioglossum oenotherae | reverse complement strand
CCGACTGTGGCAACTCGCGTCTAGGTCGCGCTCTGATTGGTCCGTGTTTTTCGTTAATAACTCCTAAACAAAGCCGCGGATAACATTTTTGCAAAGGAAAATGTCCTAAGGAACCACCCCCTTTCGGGATTTTCACGAATTTTGGGTCACCCTGTATATCGGTGAGAAAATACTACAAACCCTGGCTAAAAGTGCCAGGTCGTTGCGAAAGTCTTGATATGTAACATAATTCTTTGAATGAACTCACACGGATGTAGAAGATGTAGACGAACCCAAAACGTAAACAAAATTTACGAAAATAGGTTGTTTCACTAAAGCCATTTTCGGAGCTAGTTCCGGCGGACTCCAATTTTTTGTAACGAATATCAAATTTTCCCAGCAAATCCGGGCACTCGTGTTAGTTAATTGACGGTGGGATACCATAACATAACCTAATTGGACATCTGGGTAATTTCCCTCGCAAGTGTTCGCAGTATGACGCCATTCGAGAAGTGCGTGCAATATGATTCTATTTAAATTGTTGATCAATACAATTCTATTATAGCCGAAGTTTAGTATGATTCTATTCTGGCATCGAGTCCTGAGTGATTCCATGTTGGCAGAGCGTTCTATAAAATTCTACTTCTGTAATAAGTTAAATATAATTCAACCTCGGGCGAGGATTCAGTAATCGAAATGTACAATGTAAATTATGTAAGTAATTTCTGAAGTCGACGATCTAATTCTGTGTGATACTTTCCACGTGACCTATGAACATTTGAAAGTAAGCGAATCGTTGAGTCGGCGGTAAAATCAAGTAACACTCTTAAAAACTAATGAATATTTCAAAGTTGGTCCTGATATCTTCGGTTCCTTTTAGATATTAAAAGGATTAGTTTACTTGGTTATGTGTAAAGAAAACTTTTTTGAAAAATTGCTATTGCTCGATATTTCCAAGAGAAACATCGCGATTTTTGACTGTTTTAGTCTGTGCGTACAATGAAAATTTCAAATACACCTTTCAACCAAAAGTAGCCTAAATCAGCTTTAGAATATGAATTAAATAATCGTTTTCCATTGAGCTTCCTAAATTTTTATTATTCCCGTGATAATAAAACGTGTTCGGACACACTATATGAAAAAATATGCGTAGCTAATGAATGTTTATTGAATTGCTCGTACCGGAAAGGTTTTTCTCAATTTTGTCCATGTTTTCGTGCAGATTGACCACTGTGGCGGCGCAGTATGATAATGAAGACTCGGTAGGTTGTTAGGGGCGAAGTTTCCGCGAGTCTTGGCCGAGTAATTCAATCCTAATGCATTAGCATGTTTCCAGAGGAACATTCCCAGACTCGAACTTTATAATGCCTTGTCCTTTAGGTAATTTTGATAATTAAGTAGCTTTGCGGCTGGATGCCCGGGTCTATGAGGAACTGCAACCGAATTCAAACGCTTCTAATTATTAATTGCCTTGCTGGCAGCTCGTTAACGATCCGCCCGGGTGACTAAGCAGCGCCCAGGTGAAACCCGACCATTCAGTCACAAAGTTCCGTGGCCCTGGTTAACGTTCACAACAGGATGTTCGAGGATGTAGCTGTGTGTCTGAGTTGTCCTGCAGCTCTGGTTAGTTTCACGAAAGAAATAAATATGAATTACGAAAATCAGGCGTTCTCGGACCTCTTACTGTGACGGTAATATGGAATCGTAACAGGAATCGTACGAAATCATAAAAAGATAATGCAGGGTGAGTCACCAAAATAAAATACCCGAATTTCTCTGCTGGTATGAAGGATAAACGAAAGTTTCAAAAGTGAAATGCAAGCATTCACAGGAGGCAATGGTTACATGAATTTCGGTGTACATATTGTTTATATAGAATAAAAACTCTGTTTACATGCATTTATGTTCTTTTTTCGATGATTTCTTTTTTTATTGATTTTTATTGACGATTAACTTCATCAATCGATTGAATCAATCGCCGATTTTTCAATGATTACTTTTTAATCGTACACATTAATCAATGAATCTTGTTTAAAATTGTAATCGCTTAATGCCCAACTCCGAAGAAAATTGCTCAGACACGCAATACTTCTGTAATAAATGGTATAAAGATTCGCGGTCATTGACCAAAAACAATTGCGCTGGTTGCCCGGCAATGTCAGATCAACTGTGGAGCAGATTAAGTCGTCTACCGCTCAATAGAGTGAAGTCTATTGGATTACCGCTGAGCGCAGTGCCCTAATTATTGACAATAGGATAACTTAATGCGTCATTAGTCGGCCGTGGTTCAACTCGTACAGCATCTACAATGCATTATACTCGGTGGATCGTTGGTACATGTTGGACTGTTGGGAGTTCGGTATAATAACGTTTCATGCGAATTACCTTATCGCGGGTATCATGCGCGAGAGTTCCGGGCCAAACGTAATTAGAAATTCATCGGCGTAGAACTTCACGAAACGCAGACAATTCGCGACGTCAAATATGCAAGGCCGGCCGAAGTATGAGACTGTGAAACTCGTTCATTTTGCACTATTTACACGATACGCGCGCCAGAATTAATGCGGGTGACACAGAATTTACGGGAACCGGTTGTTAGATCGCTGAATACTTCGTTTGGCTGTCGCGGTATAGTTATAGTTATGAATAACTTCTTCACAATTGCGTAGGTACACTCAAGAGTTTCCTTCTTTAAAAATCATTCCTGCAGTGTTCTTGACTTAATCCTCTATATACGTATGCATTTAAATGATTAATCCATGTGTTTTTAATGCGACTACCTTTTGCAGAAAATTTCTCGACGTAACACAATGCCACGAAGCTAGTTAGAAGCGTGCCAATTTTTTATCTGAAGAACTCATTCAGTTTTATTACTACGTTTTTATTTGGTTGCTTTCTTGTCTGTCTGTCTGTTCGGTACAAATTTTGCAATTGATTTTAAACTAACTTCCCGATGAGTTAGAGACATGAAATTTTAAACATAGCTCACACAGAACTGGATGACAATGCAATATTTAAACAAAAATTTTAAAAAAGCCTATACGTTTAGGAGATATAAACTATTAAATTTAACCGTTACACCTCCCCGTGCGATGCTCGGTAGTACTTACGAGTCGCGTTCAACGATCCCCACTCCGCGCGACAGCGCTCCCTACTAGGTATTTTTTAAAAATTTATTCTTATTTTTTAAAAAATTAATCTACTTCCAAGAATGTTAAAATTCTGTTCAGTTTTACTAATGACTGCAAGGAAATGTATAATTAAATAGTATAGATCCCGAATTTGTTGATTTCGCGGATTCCTTGCGAGCACGTAAGCATTCCTCCGTACGAGGGGTTAAGAAGTTTCTGATTGAGCTGAATAAAAGGAACAAATGAAATTCTGCTTGAGCGCGCGTACATCGAATTCGTTTCTGGCAACGGACGATTTGATAAGCGTCCGCAGTTGGTTCATAAAAATTCTGGGTTCATGGAATAATGATATTTGGATGAAAAGCTCGCAACGATAATCGCCACGAAACGAGCCAGGTCATCTAGAACGGCGTCGAGTCGTCGAAGCGGGAAAAAGCGTCTGCCGCATTCGAGTTTGAGAACGCGGAGATTATGTATTTATGCAACACGGTAGATTAAACGGAGTGCTTAGACTTCCTCCGCTTTTGCCGGGTGGTTTCTTCTTCTTCCTTTTTTTCCTCCTGCGTCTGTGCGCCCGCAGTCACGTCTTCGTACGGCACTTATGCGCGCGTGCGGTAACTAACTTGAAGCCGTGTCTCTTCCTCCCTCTCGGCCTTTATTCTTCGCCACTTGTTCCTTTCGAGACAGCGACGACGAATCCGAGCCGCAATTTCAGGCACCCTCGTCTGGTGGCCAGTTTTACGAGCCCACTGTTTCGTTCGTCTGTGCTCGCGCCACGCCGCACTGCGTAAACGCGTCCACCGTGACAAACACTGTCTTCTCACCATTTCTCGTCTGCAACAGTATTCGGCAAATGTCATTCGGTGTTACGAATCAATTCGCGAATAACGCTGATCAATTTACCTCGAGTTCCCATCTATTAAATCGCCAACCCAGCCGACAATATATATTCATTACGATAATTATCAGCAGATAGGAATCAGTTTTTATTGAATTATAGTGAAAATTTCATCCCGATATCTCTTATGGTTCAAGAGTTATGCAGATTTCATCAAACCGATCACTTTTTGCAGACACCATCGTCGATTTTGTTCTAAATGAAATATGTTGCAGTACATGTGAAATTAGGGGAGGGGTCATCATTTTGCCAGTTTCGAATTTTTTTAGAAATTGCAAGCCTTCAAAGTTTTCAATTTTTGCCCATTTTGGCAAAAACGAGACTCACTTAAGAAATTTTTATCTCAGGAACTGTTCCATCGATTGAGCTACATTTTTTTTGTTTTATTCGGAAACGATTGGGCTATTACACAATAATTTTTTCAACCTCGACAATCAACTTTACAATGACGAAAAATTTGAACAAATTGTTTTTTTTCACGTTTTCTTTCGATGATGTGGCGTAGTGATTTAAATTTTGAAAAAAATATGGTTATATTCCTTCCAAATTTCTTAATCCAGCACACTTAAAATAATCTTAATCTACTTTAATTTAATAGATTATACAAGAAGATGTACGAGCTCAGCATTCCCGGGGTCAATAAACTCAATACCAAATATAACTTTTACGTTTCGCTTGTTCTGCCTCTTCAGAAGTAATTCCTATCGCTAACTAAAAGGCGTTGACTCGCGTTCGTGTCTCTAATTGGTGTGGTCGATTCCACGCACCGTAACCTGAGATATCCGAGGTTAGAGAGCCGGCGTACAAAGACTTGACAAGCGCGATTAAATCGCGCAGCAGGGCAGTGAAATATTCACGATCGCCGAGTGTCTGAAAAGAGCATTGAATTCTTATCGGTCCGTTTGCGTGGCCTGAAAGAGTGTCTCTTGAAAAGCTCATGATAAAAGAGCAGGCTCTAAGTAAGATGGTTCATCAAAGGGAGAGTAAAATGAGCAAGGATGAGGCTAGGGGTGGCGAGAGGAGACGAGACGAGATGAGAAGGTGTGGTGTAACGGGCGTGACGGTGGCATAGAACGGTGTATCCCTTCAAAGGGTCTCGTCCGACGATCGAAACACGATCGGCGACGGATTTTATTTCTCGGTGTTCCCATTCAACGGCGTCGCCTTCCGTCTGCGGCGTTGTTATCATTGGCCCTCTTCTTGCTGCGATTGTATCGGTTATTTCAGACGGCTGGGATAGCGGACAGAAGCGATCGAGTCGATGGGGATGAATGGATATTGATTTGAATGCTAACTCGACTGTGCTCGAACAACCCTTCGTTTTGTCTTAAACGAGTACAGGATCGGCGGGGAAAGATATATATATATATATATATATATATATATATAGAGAGAGAGAGAGAGAGAGAGAGAGAGAGGGGGGACGCGGGACAGGACTGATGGCGGACAATTGTGGATAGATAGTCGGCGAGGAGTCCAGGAGGATAGGGACGATAGCAGGATCGGGGGACGGATAGAGAAACAGGCGCGGCCGAGAGAAGGAGAGTAGATAAAAGCGGACGGTCGAGAGTAGAGCAGAGAGAATCGAATGTCTGCAGGGATCCAGGGATAGGTACTCGATCGGAATCTATTTACCAGGTACTTAAGTGGACTCGAACTACCGTCCAGGATTAAATTGACCTGCAACCAGTTCGGTACGGCTTCTCGAATCTCGTGCAGTTGCTCCGAACTCTCTCTTTCGCTCCCCTATCACCTCTCTCTCTCTCTCAATTCCTCTCTTCCCATTTCTGTTCCACCCATCTCACTCGTCGCTCGTTCATCTCTCTCGTCTTTCTCTATCTCGAATTTTCATTCCAGACGACTTTTCCATATTTTCACAAATTCGCTGATTGGATTCCGCGTAGCTGCGAGCCACGATTCAGGGACGATCACGAAGATCTATCGGTCGGAAACCGGCGCGGCGCGGCGGCGTCAACCATCCGCTGGGATGCTATGCACACCGGTGCGACGGATGTTACACGGCAGACGGCGGGCCAAATGCGTCAGGAATCCTGCAATTTGTTTTGTTGCGATGTAACACTTTCGTTACAGCGCGACGCGATCGCTCAGAAACACGTTTCCGAATGTTTCCAGATCGATTCCGTGGAGCGTTTTGATCCTGGTGCACTGAATGTTCAGCATCTGGGACTAAATTTTAAATGATTGTCTTGTCGGGTTAAGCGAAAGTATTCTGTAACTTATCTTGGCTGACGTAGAATCGAATTATTCAGACTGCGGATTTGATACATTTATAATAAACATGAACACAGGTCAAACGCAAAACCAAAAACACATTAGAAAAATTTAAGGGTACAATTACATCATTCTCTACTTTATAACATGATTAAAAAAGAAAATTCATTTTCATTAATCTTCGATTTCTTGCAATTGACTGTATATGCATGTACACTATTGGGCTAATGGAAAGATAATTGAGTTTTTGTTGTTCAATTCTAAAGCTACATATACAGTGGCCCACAAAGGTGTTCGTACACCCTTTAGAACAGAATAACTTTTTTGTAATTGTACCAAACGACCTGATGTTTTGTAAGCAACTAGAAGCATTGCTTTACTAAATGATGTGCAAAACAATTTCCAAAAATTATAATTTACAAGGTTACATGCAAAAATGAAAAATGCATTTTTTAAAACTTTTTTATTCGAGTCGTGTTTTATTCAGGTCGTTTGGTACAATTATAAAAAAGTTATTCTGTTCTAAAGGGTGTACGAACACTTTTGTGGGCCACTGTATGTTTGCGCCAAAAACGAGAATTATATTCGTATTCAGTACCTCGGAACGAGTAGAAAGCATGGGGTGGATGCAATTTGAAAGTCTTGCCCTGTAGAGACCTTATTTCAGCAAATCTGCCAGAACTTAATTTCCCAAAGTTCCTCTCGCCCGTTTCGTACCGCATTAATAAAATCTGATCGCTCGGCTGTAGGGTGTCCCAGATAAATTCAGTCGCAAGTTGTCCGGCCACAGGCGTGTCGATTCAACTTTTAAAAGGTGCACGATGATTAATTGGCGCTCCGGCGTAAACGAAGTAATAATTAGGAGGCGAGTGGCAAGTTTGCTGACGCTGTGATCACTGTTTCGAGGAAAAGTTTCCCGGGGCTGATGAAAGGGAAGGGCCCGTCATATTGCCGTTGATAACGAAAATCCATTTCGTAATTATAACGCGGCTGGCCGTGGAATCGCGGACAGAAAAACGAGTCGATAAAATTCTGCCGCGCGCCGCGCCGGCACGAATCCCCAGTGTTCATCAACGCTTTAATGAAAATCTTTTAATTAACAACGCCACTTGGCCTGGGAATATTGTTATTGTCGTTATCAATCTGGCCTTTGTGACGGGTCCCCGATAAATAATCACAGACTCGTTTGATGCGGAGAAGTATAATTATACGACTGAAATGCAATCACCGCCGCAAATTTTCAAATGAGCTCCCTCTGCCGTGCCGAGTTGCTTCAAATATATCGTCGATATTTATTCCAGAAATATTGGCGCTTTTAATGATTCAGAATGTAGGCCGAGGTCTGGCTTTGTCGAAGATTAATGATCGAAAGGATGCTTGCGGAGCGCTCGGAAATATTCCATGGTGGCTAAATGAACATGCACCTCGCTAATCAAAAATTATTCAGGAAAATTTCTTCGCCCGATGCGACACGACGACGCTGAAAAGGAAATGACCGAATTACGTTTCTTCACGAAATGGTTACGATGCGCGTACCGAGGAAATCGGAAAGTGGTGGCTCACTTTCTAAAAAATATTTGTTGTATTATATACATACTATACATAACTATACCTAGAACACATAGAAATATATTTGTTTCGCACGTCTTATTTTCCCAATACAGTAAATCCTCTATAGGAGCAACAATTTTTATATGATAGATGCGACCAAGAATATCCCCGAACTTAATAATCTGATCTCCGTTCGGTATATCGGTGTGAACCTCTACTAACGCGATGCGGAGGGTCGCAGTTGCCGGCACAGTTCAAATGCCCGTGCGTCATCATAATGTAACAGCAATATTAATCTTCTTTATTTTTAATTATTTTTTTATGGAACATTCACCAACACATTCGTGGCATTTTCCTAATGCAAAATGATACCAAACACGATATAATTTCAACTGTATTTAGTGGTTTCATTGACGATTAACGTTTCGGGCGCAAGGAAGGATAGCGTATAAAAAAGAAAGAAACGCGAACAGTTGTAAGAACAGTATTTAATATTCACTTTTGAAACTTCAGGGGTGTTTTATTGGCTAATTTAATCGTACAGAAATATTTTTTTTATTACAAAAGGAAATGAATAACGATGAACGAAAGAAACGTACATATCTAAATATCTCCTTTATTTTTAATAGCACAAAAAGAATATTTATGGCATAATTTAAACGGTATCGAAGGAAGAATATCATAGAAGAACAATCTTTTTTTGTCGGGTTATTTTTTCATAGTCATTTTTTGAAGGTCATCGTTATTTTTTATCGGGAAATCTTTTTTTTTATTCCATTTTATAGCGGCTGAAAAAATACATAAGAATATGCTTAAGTCATTAACAAGATGGAATAAAAAAACATAAGTTTTCCCGAT
The DNA here is from genome assembly GCA_028455765.1 of Lasioglossum oenotherae. Lineage (NCBI taxonomy): Eukaryota > Metazoa > Arthropoda > Insecta > Hymenoptera > Halictidae > Lasioglossum > Lasioglossum oenotherae. Next base: position 4,909,330 of record CM052299.1, on the reverse strand, counting down.
AAAAAATAACGATGACCTTGAAAAACTATGAAAAAATAACCGGACAAAAAAAGATTGTTCTTTTATGATATCCCTCCTTCGATACCATTTAAATTGTGCCATAAATATTATTTTTGTGTCATGAAAAATAAAGGAGATATTTAGATGGCCTCCACCATTTGTTACATTGTAACAGCATTCTTGGGTCCTGAGTTTTCATTTCAGAACTGTTTTATTTCAACAGAAAGACGATGAAGAAGTGGACCAAGACGAAAGCGTGAATTAAGATGAATTTAATCATATGTAACACAATAGCTTTCGAGGTCATGCAAGGACAGGCAAGTACATATGTAGATGGAATATTTCGTAACATGTCGAGGTTGAAGGGAGGCATTCCTTTCGCGATCCTTCCGAGTTTCTTCGCTCCATACCCCAACAACTAACCCCTATTCTGATGGGTAGGGGGTGTCGAAAAGCGATGGGTTTCAGGTCGAAGGCGACTCGATTGGCTGATATCAGTGCTTGAGACGTACGCGGCTACTTAACGGGTGCTCGTTCTTCAAACCTCCGATAATAATCGAATGGGAGTCTTCCCCATCTGTCCATTTACCCCCTGGTTCATTCGAGGGAGAGAGAAATACGTCTCGAGCATAGATATAGCCTCCATTAATGTACCTTCTACTTGGATTCACTTTACCGTAAACCCCTCGAAGCGGCCGGCGAAGCGGAATCGAAAATCGAACCGCGCCCCGAGGTTCTCCCGAAATACCGATGTAACAATGCCAAGTGGAACCCGGCTATGTATCCTCGGCCGACTTGTCTAACTCGATCGTTGGTCGTCGAGAAAGTTAAAGACTCGGCGAGATTCTTGCAGAGTTCACCAGCTACCGACGGGGAATGGCATTGTCTCCGTCTCGAGAACCGGCGCGGCGCGGCGCGGTGGGAAAGGGGTGGGGGCTCGGTGCTCGGCTCGTTTCTCGTTCTTCGATTAAATCCGTTTCGGTTATCAAGCGGTGTATTAACTTCCAAGGCTATTATATCAGCTTGAACGACAGCGTTTGATTGCTATTGCGAACGTTCCCGTATTCTCACGACGATTAAATCTATCGGCGTGCCGCCGCCGCCGGGCTCGATGAAAGTTCCGACAGCGCGCGGCAACGTTATTGAAACAGGAACCAGTCGATTTTCTGGTAATTTTTAGCTTCCGATCACAGATCTCGAGAGACCTTTCACGAAAAAAGACTGTCCAGTTTTTGAATATACTGCTCGTCTGTCAGATGATGGCTGGCGAATAGGGTTATCGTCCGTCCGGGTTTCCCCTGATTTGTCCCAGTTTTTAGTGCGTCCGGGGGGATTTTCTTTACGGATCCGGGTTTTCGATGCACTGCATTGGATTTTGTTCAAATTTGAATTTGTAGTTTTTATGATCATAAATAACGACGTGCATAAAATTAATTTTATTAATATCATAATAAACTACTGGTTGAATCGCATCTCGAAGGCAAGTGAAGCAAATTATTATTATTATTATTATTGTATTTATTCTGAACAGATCGAAGTCCTTTTACACAAATGTTTACATTAGAATAATAAAAAGAATTAACGTAATTTAACTAAGAGGGAACATGTAAAAAACTGTGGGAATACAGGTATGGTATTATCAGATAATCGTGCGTAATTTTCTTTCGAATGCGTCTAACGACCTATTAAAAAAATCAATACTCTTATGCAGGGTGTGTCCGTTAAGTTATGTCACCATTTTTTAGGCATTTCCAGTAGTGTAATTAAATAATGTTTTAGACAAAAGTTTCTCAGTACTTGGTGAGCTACATGTTCGCATATTCTTAAATCTGAAAAAAATGCTTTTTACGTAAAAAAGTAAAGGTCACCTTGACTTTTTTAAATGGCACCACATGCTTTGGACATCATAGGATTGTTTCTGTAATATAGGAGAGAGGGACAATCAATATTATTATTAATCAAATTCAAGTCATCAGTTAAATTCATTAATCAAAATCAAATAAAAATAAAGCTCTGGTCGGTTAACAATGTTTCCAGGTTGACTGTGTTTAATATTGTGGAGTAATCATGATCAAAGATTGACATAGGATTATTGATCATATATGAACAAAACCTGAGAAACTCATGCTGCACTCTCTCTCGAGCATGATTTCGTAATTATAGCTTGATAAATGAACAATAACATAAATTGATGAGTAAATAATTACTCAAATAATTTTTTTCCTCACAGACTCGGATAGCCAATTTATTCAGTTCATACATTTCCGAAGACACAGAACCGTACCATGTTAAAATAGTTCGTCGATAGAAAGTTTAAAAATCGTGTTTCTGGAGCCATCTCTACCCTAGTCGAGAACTTGAAATTTTTCCGGGCCAGGGGCTGGGGCCCGTTGTTCTCGCGGAATTGTACTGTGAAGCCATTAACGCGTTCGAATAATAAGCGAACTCATTAAACGCGGAATAATAAACGAACGAAATTGCGGTCGAGCGCAAATAAAAATGGTGGTACGAAAACTTTTAACATGTTGTTAATTCGAGTTGCCGGGATCGAGTTAAGTTGTAATTAAAAACGCGATGAAAATGAAGCTGTAATTAAAAAACGTAGTTACTTGGTCGATCGTAAGCTTAACAGCCTTCCCTTTACTTTTTTTTTTAAAGAAGTTTTGAGTTTGTAAATTTACTTTACCTGGCTGCAGCCAGGAAACTTGCAGGGAAATGGTCGGCTGTTTCGTAAAAGGAGATTACATACAAAGGAATGCTTCATCTATTAGTTTCGCCAACTTTTCGAAACGAAGATGCCAAAGATTATTATCATAATCGAAAGCCCTCGTGGCCTAGACACAAGAGTGCAAAGTCTGCAGTGTGTAAACTGCATTTTTACTGCGAATCTTTAGTATGATTTAGAGACAATGCACAGACACAATTGTATATACACCACATAGAGGCACTTACAATTAGTCTTAAATATTATAGAATATATTATAGAATATTGTAGAATGAAATATTAGGTCGAGTTGAAAAATCTGCAACTTTGATAAAAGCAACATGAATGTAGATGGAATTTTTGGATCTCAGAAGGATGCTACAATGACTCCTGGATTCCTACGATTAAAAATTGGATGTTCGGCAGCTTCTCATAAAAATCTACAGGAATATATCAGAAAAAGATAATAATTTCTGGCTTCCTCAGGTGAAGTTTAACCGAGTTGGTTTTATCAATGGCGGTATTTCAGATCGTAAGATACGAAACTGCTTGGTCTACTCCTACACCTCGTCTGCGATACAAGAGCTGGAAGTAAAGTAGTGAGGGACCGAGTGTCGCTTGTTGATCTTCGACTATTATCATCGTACATACCGATGAAGGTTGTAAGCAAACAAACGACACACAGCGCCGGCACCAGGCGAAAACGTGTGAGTCGTTCGCCGGCCTCCTTTCGGTCGCGGCGGCCGGGCCTTTTGAACAAAATCCATGCGGGATTTGAATAATTTTTGTCCCTTATCGTGCACGCGGCAGGAAATCAGGCCACCTCGGTATAGTTTTGCCAGGGAGGCAATAAATTATTCTTGGGAAATATCGAGCAGCTTCGACGCTCCCCCCGAAGGTAACGCGCGTGCAACTTTCGAATTTCGAGCGGGAGTAATTCTACCAGGGATTAACTGGAGTTAATAGTTCGTCCGCCGAATTTCCATCCCACGTATCTCCGCCGCTAGCGATAGTGCTCGCTAATTAATCGAACGTCCCGGCGAAACGAGTTCCCTGCAATTCCGGCGAACACAAACTTGAAGAATTCCGGCAGATAACTTGCCCCTTTTTTTTAGCATCGATATTTTTCTTTCTTTACATCTGCCCAGCACAGTGACTCGTTTCTATGAAACAGATGGAATTCGATAAAAAATTGTCATGTCACGAAACAGCTGACAGCTAACAAGGGAAGGACCCCAAGTTTCCGACTTCGATTTTGATAATTTTTTGTGAGACGATGGTATATGGATCCCTAATGATGCCTGAAAAATATTAGGTGTAGTTACTCAATAGTTTTAAAGATATAATCAATTAAACTTCCAAATTTTCCAAGTTCCATTAACCGTGTAAGCAGGTTGCATGAAAGTTCAATTGTCTATATCTTTAAAACTATTGAGTAACTACACCTAATATTTTGCAGACATCATTAGGGATCCATATACCATCATCTCACAAAAGATTATCAAAATCGAAGTTGTTCACTTGGGGTCCTTGCCTTGTAAGTATTCTGATGTTTGAAGACATTCTGACGTCATCAGCGCAGTGGAAATGATTTCTATTCAGTATATTCTTTATTTTTGGAAACATATTTTTGATTAACTACAAACTATTTCATACACACATTCAACGCATTTCTTTCAGAATATATTTTTGAAATATTTCAGAAGCGATTTATTCGAAACAAAAATTTTTTCAATTTTTCGATCGATTTACAGGATTTTCTACCCTGAACATATACGTGGATGTACTATGAACTTTTCTGTTTTCTATATTAGGAAATTATTGAACAAAAGTGGTATTCCAAGGAGTTTAAATACCTCCTGGCTTTTATAGCGTGTATCCTGAGCTCTGTGACAAACTAATTTCCAAACATTTTACCGAATGTTCGATCGATGCACCGTGCAATTCGGAAGGTATGTCGACATCTTCGATGAAGCTCGGGAAGTTCGTCGGTTCAAGATCTCTCGGCGTCACCTACTTCGCTCCCACTCGTGCCCGATTTACGTGGCGAATAATTAAAGCTTCCCCCTTCCCGATCATCGAAATTACCGTCACCGGTCTTTCAATCTTTTTCCGCCTTTCATCGTATTTCAGTCTCATCCCTGTTCCACGGAACGCTTCTCACACCTCCAACGACGGCGACCGGCGTCGTTATGTCTCGGTACGGTCGTTAATTGGCAAGATTAACAACTGACTACGCAACCCGTAAAACGACACCGCAACGACCCGAGACGCCCCCTTCCTAGCTTCGTAATCGGAGTCCTCGCCAAGTACCCGGAAAATTGAAGCTGCGTACCACCCTTCGCATGCATTTTTTTTCGAAACCTCAGTACTCTTTCGTTAGATGCAACCACCACGTGAAATCATGTTATTGTACATCGACACTCACCTGCTTTCCATCCCTTATTTAGCACGCTCACTGAATAAACTTCTCTAAAAATGTTGAAATAGAACAGACAAGATTTATTATAGCGATTTCTTTTGTGGCTACCATTTATTTAACAAATAAGATCAGATGTAATAAGTCTGTGTCCTCTTCAGTCTATCGCAATGAAGTATTAGATCTATCTACCGCGATTAGAACTTCTTCACCGATCATAATTTTGTTAGAGAAAAGAAGAAAATTTATATTTATTGTACACCTATATGTTCTCCAATGACTAGACTGCGCATCTTTAGGCAAAATAAAAATTGTCTGCATCGAATGTTATTTCTTCCGTTAATGATTTTAATACAGATATCATATATTGACATCTCCAATTTTTAAAATTTTTGAACAGTTTTCAATGTCATCATCTCAATTTTGCTATAAATGCATGAAGATCCGCAGTCTACTAATGACTATATATTGACGACAACAAAATATAATTTTGTTTCGGTTGAAAAGAAATTAATAATATCGATATTTAGTGGAAAAATTTTAATCACGTGTCTCACACGATATTGAAGTGCAAGGGGTGAACACATTTCATGAGATAAAAAACTTTTCGATTACTTTAACTGATTTTGTGAAAACAGCCGACCGTGCTCCGATGTTTAAAGTTATTTCAGCAGCGTCGGCGTTTCGCAACCGTCTACAAACATTTCCACTGACAAAGAATTTGCTCGACGTCAGCCGAACAGGCAAATATTGGAGATCTTATTTCCAACACGTGCAAACACGTTCGGCCGCAATGTATGATCGCGTAGACGAAAGCGAGGCGCGACGAAGGGCGTGGTTTGCGTGCGCTAATTAAGATCTAACATTGAGTAATGGCTATTAATCGTTGCCCTGCGTCGGCGATGTATAACTCACGGTGCGATGCAATATAATTCGGTGGATGGGGACGGTTTCCACGAACCGCATTTTCCTTCAGGAGCGTGCTGCGTGATTTAAGCGGTCGCGGGTTAATGAGCACCTGCACTCCTTCGAAATTGTCGACGTGATTTTACCACTTAATCGCGGCAAGTCGCGCTTAAGCTTCGCATGTTAGCCACTTTTTAACATCTTAACTGAAAAAACCTAGGTCAGACATGACAGGTTACAGTCGCCCGATCAAACACGTAGAAACTACATGCTTTTTGCAGAGGAAAAGAGTATTCGGTCCGGAAAAATTTTGTCTAGGTCACTTCTTTGAGATTTCAAGGTCATTGAAGTTCCTTTCAATGAAATTCAATGATTCCATTCAATGATTTTCATTACAACGGTGTTACAGCCAGTTATGCAAAAATTTTATCTAAATAAAACTTTCGAATAAAGTGGAGTTTTCCAAGTGGGTTTTAAACCCACTTTATTCGAAATTTTTATTTAAATGAAATTTTTGCCCAACTCTGGTTACAGCTCATAGAAAAACAAATTCAACGATGCGCTCCTGCATGTTTTCAGTGCAAAATTTAAATTTACTGATTTTCACGACAGTATTAAAAATGTCATTAAATATATAAAAATTCTCTATACATAAAAATAATAAATTAAATTATTTAAATTCTCTTTTAAATAATATGTCACCTACAACATCCCACGAGAATGTTGGACATTTTCCATTACGGCAACTTTTCATGTACGCTTTTACTAAGCTGGAGGTGCGTTTACACCCCTATACAATCGAAAAAGTGTTCGAGAACGTTTCGGCGCCTATATATACGAGACAAATTACTCTAAAGAAGGAAGTTACGAACGGCAAGAAATGGTCGGAACAAATATAATTCAAAACAAACAACGAGTTAACTAGTTTCTCCTCTGTTAATAAATTAAATTAATTTCCAAAAGGAATAACCGTAAGCAAACCGTAAATTTTACGGAACTACAGTTCAAGCAACAGAACGTAATATAATTAAAGCTGAACTTTAATTAAGTTTTACACAAACATCATTTCCTCCATTGCCTGCGAAAACGTAGTTAATTCTTCGGCTGTTTGAGAAATTGTTACTGTGACACACTCTGGCCTGTGCTAACATTCACTTTTAATTGTGCAAATTTGCTTCTCTAATTATATGGTAATATGTAGATACACTTTACGGAAACATTATTTGTACATTTTCACAAGTTCAAAATAAAAGGAAATGCGTGGAAATAGATGTTCGTTGTACGACCATAACGTTGTTCATTGAATGTTTGTATTATTAATCATCATCGATTATTTTTGTAAAACAGCTCGTTTTGTAGGGGATTTATTTTAAAATATTAACATACATGTTCACAATAAATAAACGTTGTATTACATGTGTGAAAATGAGGGGATGGATTAAGGGGAAAATTAATGGATCGATGAACGGATTATCGGGATACTGTAGAACAATAGGTTCAAACAATTGATCTCCTCGCACAACATTTTAAAAATATAATCTTAAATCTTGTTAATCGTATTAAAAAATATCGCATGCATCATGAGCAATATACAAAAATGTGACATTTTCTTATTAATATTTTATTGTTTCATATACCTTCTTTTAATTAATTGAGCTGTTGGCGTGCTTAAAAACGTATTATACTAACAAATGAATTTTTAAGGCAACCTATTATTTATACTTGTATTATTAATACTAATAAAACGCTAATTTATCTATCTGTAAATAAATTGCTAGGTAGGAAACTTCAAATGGAACGAAACATGTAAAATTTCTCGATAGATCACTGTTATCGATCACGTGGATTCGTCAGAAGTCACACATACACCCGCACACACTAAAGCGCGCGCGTCGGATGAGTTCTGAAGGAAAACACATAGGCAGTGCTTCGGGGAAAAGCTTGCGCACGGCTAGGTAAGAGTAACCGAGCGTTGTCACAGGGAGATTTACTCGCACGTCGTGCGCCACTCAAGTTTTCTAATTAAGTACACCTAATGAGGAAACGCGGCGTCTTGCCGCCGCCTGTCTAAATGGCGAAGTGTACACCGGCGCCGAGGCATTGCGTAACGCCGCTGCATACAAACCGCTGCCATTTGCGGCAATACCGGAAACTGACGCACTTGTGTTTGTCTACACCGTTACCGAGAGATGGATGAGATCGACTGCGACTGGGCAAAGTCGGAAGAATAAAGGGGCTGGGTTGATGAGAGACCGAGAGGAACTAACATCACTATCGAACATTATAATACCATGTCGCAAAGTTACATTTTTAATTCTGCTAAAATTTAATGAATTTTGGTTTCCTGATTTACGTGTGCATACATTAGCGTAAAAATGAATAACTCGACCATTTAGTAATTTTATTTAATAATGAAAATGTAAAAATAAAGCTAAAATGTTGCTTAACTTTTCTTGAAAAAATCTTTCTTTCACAGTATCTTTATATAATAATGAATATATAAAAATATAAAATGTATAATAAATATATAAAATATATAATAAATATATAAAATATATAATAAATATATAAAATATATAAAAAATATATGAAATATATAAAAAATATATGAAATATATAAAAAATATATAAAATAAATATAAAAATATATAATAATGAAAATGTAAAAATAAAGCTAAAATGTTGCTTAACTTTTCTTGAAAAAATCTTTCTTTCACAGTATCTTTGTACGAGAAAAAATATTTGGGTTTTCTCCATTTTATTAGGCTTACAGGGTTGCCCCTATAATTATTTTACAAAAGTGTGTAATTGTTAACACCCCTACAATTATATTTCATAGAATATACGTTTCGTAGAAATTGAAACAGTAACAATAACGACTGATACAGTTGCGGGAGGAATTAATAAATTGAAATTCTAATGTTTCTATAAAAGTTTATATATATATATAATATATATCGTACAAAAAGTACCGTTGATATCAATTACCACAATCTGTTCGAAATAATGATACATTCGCGTGATACATTGAAGTTGTACAGAACTGGAGCGATCAAACGATGGAGGTATTCTATATGTGAAGCCACCATTATGACATCCTCTGTGTTACCCCTGACAATCTGTGCTAATTAATAGTAGTGTATATTTGTATGGCTGAACAGAGAGCACCCCTCGAAACACAATTGCAATTATAGATCGACGTGTCCGTAAGACCTTAATATCGTACAAATACGGTCGAATTCAGTCGTTTCGTGAGACAAGCGGTGAACCATTAAATTAAAATTACATTCTGGATATATACGGTGACTCCCACTAATATTGGGACACTTCTAAAAAGACCATAACTTTTTACCACGCTTATATTAGCTTGCCGAGTTGTTTTTATATAAAAAAGTATTTTTTATAATTTTGGAATATTTTAAATATTGGAATATATGATTTGAAATTTTCGGAGAAGTTAGAACACTTGGTTTGCTACACAACTTGAGAAAATTTTTTGAAAAAAACTGCAAGTTGTCGGAATTGCAGAGAAAATATTGAAAGTTGTATTTTCCAACTTTTTTATGTGGGCTTATACGGAAAATTTAGATCTGTAGCAATTAACGACGCAGCAATTAATGACGTTGTAGTCAGCTACGAACGTTTAAAGATGGTAAAAGTTGCAGTTTTTCACGATTATCGGCGTTCAACTGCAGTAATTTTAAGGATTCTTACATCTTTCAATGCTGTCGTTTTTTCCCGCATCAACCGATTTTTATGAAACTTTCACAGTGCACATAATAGTCACAGGTCTACAAAACGTATTTTTTAAAATTTCGATATAGGCCCGCATAAAAAAGTTGTAAAATGCGACTTTTAGTATTTTCTCTACAATTCTGACCAAATGCAGTTTTTGAAAAAATTGCATTTCACACCCTGTAGTAAACTAATTGCTGTAGCTTCCCAAAAAGGTTCAAGTCGCATAGTCCAATATTAACAAAGTTATCGTTTTTTTGAGAGCGTCTGAATATCAATGGAGTCACTGTGTTGCAGTTACAGCTTCAATTTCAATTCCCTTGTTCGCATTTTAACAAGAACCTCGAGTTTCTCATTCGCGTCTCCATGGCGCATCTGTTACATGCCCTTTAATCCAAGGTCGCAGCTGTGGAATTGCTTTACGATGCAATCCGTACAGTAACGTTTGTAAACCTGCAATTCCCAACCGCTGATATGTAACTAACAATACGCCGCAGATGCACCGTCGCGGAAGGACGTAACTTATAGATAATAAGACGACACAGCTACGTACGTTCATATGCAGGTTCACTGCAGCAGCGTGCTGATTTCAGAGAAGTGAAATACACGCGAGACTCGGTTGCCGCGAAAAGACGCCAGGAACTGTTGCCAGGGCTGCGCAAAAATTAACAATTCACGAGCGTGAACTCTTATCAATTTTCATTACCAATTTTTTATTTAAGTCTGTCGACGACGATCAATAATTCCGTGGACACTCTTTAACATCTCAAAAATATTCAAATCGTTCGGTTCAATGTTGAAAAAGTGATTAAATTTTTCCCTTGATTATATTCCTGGCTGTATACAATGGAAATGATTTTATTCCAATATTTTGTATATGTATATCAGAATGTCGAAACACACGTGACTATTTTATGAAAACTTTTTAATACACGTTAAAAGCCTCTTTATGAAACATTCAATCACGGTGACAAGTAATTTGTAATATAGACTGCAATTATTATGGTAGTCCATTATTACTGAAAGTATTATTAAAACATGTTTTTGGGTGAAATTGAGTTGACGTGTGAACTGGTGTAGAATTCACAATGGGATGTGACACGAATCCGACACTGCAAAAGTTCAACGACTGACGTTTCACGAAAACGTATATTATGGTTATTATGGAGATGAGACACACTGGTTTTTGAACGAGGTGTTCTTTTTCCGAGGGACATAGTAACGGGCAACATTTGGTCTTCCGGGTGAAATTACCGATTCCACTCAGCGAGATTGGAGAAGAAATCTTTGATCTTCAGCGACGGCAGGGCCGGAAACTCGGAGCCTGAATGTTTTACGACGGTCGCATGAGGCTGCAGTGCCACCAGCACAGAAATTCGCGCGAAAGTGTCATCAGATAGTCCTGTCGGTCAGCAGTCGCAAATAATTCGCACACGCTCTCTTCTGTTTATGAAACTGTGCTCTTTGGTATAATCTGGCTGCGGATGAAAGGGTTCCTTCAGTTGCGGCTGTAATGGCATCACTAATTTGGAAATGCTACTACAAAATTTATTTAATGGGTTATACGAGAAACTGAAAGCGGTGATTCCTGAGCTGATTCTAAGCCCCATATTTTATCGCGCTGCGGCGTTTTGTTGTCGAGTTATTAACGAAAAACTCGAACCAATCAGAGCGCGGCTGATGCTCACTCAGTGACAGGCCACGCGGAGCGTAGTGTCAGCATCGCGGTGTCGTTGAGTCGTGAACAAGAAAGAGAGAGAGCAGAAATTGATTTTAACTCTTTTACATTGATTAATGTCAAGATTTGTTACTTTGGACAAGCTTTCTCTGTTCTGACAACAATTCTTTTTGTCTCATAAAAGTATCATAATTAATTAGCGGATTTTATGCATTTATGAGGAAGTTCAGTTGATCAAATATAAAACAGTAAACAATTTAACAAGATTGTCAAGAATTTAACAACACTGTTCTATGAATTTTTACTATTTCAAATTATTAAGAACAGAAATAAATGTAGCTCTCGCATCAGAAGTTGTATTGCAACTTCAAGGATTTACGAGGTACTGATCGTGATTTTCACTAACCAAAAGCTAATTTATGAATGATGTGTTTGTGTAAATAAAAGTGAGAAAAGCTCCCCCCATGTATAATGCTCTCATGAGGCTTCTACGAAGCCTGATCGTTCCTGTTCAGCGCAAGTTTCACTAAACATCCGCGAAACTAATAAAGCCCAGAGAATTTGAGATTCTATTGTCGGTTTAAGGATTTACGAGGGATTGATCGTGATTCTCACTGAACATGAGGGCTAGACCAAATACCAACGGATTTGTGCAAAGCAGAGCATCGAGAGCTGCGTCAGATTATGTTAGCGTTAAACCGAATATGTTCGTTCTATTCGCGTACGCGAAAATTGCCAACGTAAATTTTCAGACTTTACATATACTGTAAACGAATTTCGAACCAGCAATGACAACTCGTTCTAATTTCGCTAGGATTGTTTCAACTTCATGAAAATCATTAACCGTGCCAAAAAATGTTGAATAAATTAATTTCTCTATTGACATTTTCTTTATACAGGGTGTCTCAGCTGAATGAGGCCACCTAAATATCTCCTTTATCTTTAATGGCACAACAAAAATATTTATGGCATAATTTAAATGATATCGAACGAAGAATATCACAGAACAATTTTTTTTGTTCGGTTATTTTTTCATAGTTTTTTCAAGGTCATCGTTATTTTTTATCGGGAAAACTTATTTTCTTTTAATTCCATCTTGTTAATGACTTAAGCATATTCAAATGTATTTTTTCAGTCGCAATAAAAGACGGAATAAAAAAAAGTGTTCCCGATAAAAAAATAACGATGACCTTGAACAAACTATGAAAAAATAATCGGACAAAAGAAATTGTTCTTCTACGATATTGTTCCTTCCATACCATTTAAATTATGCCGTAAATATTTTTTTTGTGCCATTAAAAATAAAGGAGACATTTAGGTGGCCTGCATCAGCTGAGACACCCTGTATGTACGTTTCTTTCGTTTATCGTTATTCATTTCTTTTTGTAATGAAAAAAATATTTTTGTGTACGGTTAAATTAGCCAGCGAAACACCCCTGAGTTTCGAAAGTGAATATTAAATACTGTTCATATAAAAAACTCCTAAAACTCGCATTAAGTTTATTAATTTCCTCTAGGTCCGCCCTTGAGGAATGAACGGTTCTCGAACTGGCACTGACGCGGCATGCAGCTCATTGAGAACCTCTGGAACTGTAGCGAAGAGATACTGACGCGGAAGGCGGCGCGAGGCATTAACGAGGATCGAGGAAGATCAAAGGGGAGTAGAATCAGCAGATTCGAGTGGGAACTGTGTTGGCATCGACGCCGACGTGCGCAGGCGTTCGCGCCGACGAAAATGAAGAGCATTTTCCAATTTTCGTCTGGATATGACGTGGGTCTTAGCCGCTGGAATCCGGAATGCCTGATACGTGATGGCGTTACCGATTTCGCCCCGCGAAGATGGTCGTGCACAGCCGCGGAATGATAACGTTTCCAACGAGCTCTAGCTCCTGCTTCTCCGTTTCCTTTCCTTTCCCTCCCATTCCCTTTCCTCTGGCTGTCTGTCTGACCTTTCTGCCTCACATACTGCCGCGGAAGGAACCAACGTGCGCCGGCCGTGTGTCTGTACGCTACATCAGCTAACGTTCTTCTGCTGATGAGAAAAGATCAACGGGGAACGCGGGAGAAGATAGGCGGATTGATACATTGCGCTGGAACAATATACCTGACGAGCATGAAATGCACTCGGTTCCTGCTACGTCGTGGTAGATTTAAAAAATGTTGCTCCTTTTTATGCATCCTACTTGTTTCGTGGCGAGAGAAAAACCTTTCTGTTAGCGCGAACATGGAACCAATAGCATTTTTGTATTTCGCGCTATACTTCCCAACTGGTTATGTTTGCTCGCTCTATTTAAATGTATGTAGTATATGTCGATCTGTCTCCTTAATGTACCCTCTCTCTCTCTCTCTCTCTATCACAGTTGGGCAAAAATTTTATTGAAATAAAAATTTCGGGTATACTTTACTTCACCGGACTCAAAATTGGTACCTTTTTCCTACGAATTAGGATGCATTTGGTATGTAATCCAGTAGATTTGTACCCGGCGCGGATGCACATCGAAGTTTCGTTCCTCTAGGATCAATGATCGCTTAAAGTTGAGCATTTTTTTGACAGTTAAGGGCGCCGCCATATTGGTTTATAGTGACCCCACCCCCCTATTTGCCTTACCAACTCATTAAGCGGCGTGCGACCGTCACTACAAACCAATATGGCGGCGCCCTTACCTGTCAAGAAACTGGAAATATGCTCAACTTTAAGCGATCATAACTCCTCAACTATTGATCCTAGTTAGTACAATTAATCCAGTTAATACAGTTAATACAAACTAAATACATCATAATTCGTAGGAGAAAGGTACCAATTTTGAGTCCGGTAAAGTAAAGAGTAGCCAAAATTTCGAATAAAGTGGGTTTTTTCCAAGTGGGTCTTCAACCCACCTTATTCGAAGGTTTTATTTAAATAAAATTTTTGCCCAATTCTGCTCTCTACTATCCTCGGCCAAGTCAGTCTAGTTCCCAAAAGTCTCTAGCCGTCAAAATAACCGGATCTATCTTCAAGTAATCGGTGTGCTTTCTTTTCCGTTCAACTCTTGTAATAGGCTATCGTTGAAACCATCTCCTTTTAGCTATCGGGCTTCGAGAGATTAAAATTTAACCAGTCTCCCACTACGAAGTGGAAAATTTCTGCGTAAAGATCATCAGCCAACCGACGGATTTTTATTTCTGTGATCTGCAACAGTCCAGCGTGCAGAAGTGGTCGGAAACAATCGCGTTCCGCGCGATAGAACCTTTAAAGTCAAATTTTCAATTGGCCGAGATCCAAGCGAAACGCGGCGTCGATAGAAAGATAGAAAAGGGAGAACGGGGTGCCGTGAAGATCGCGAACGATAGGGATCGGGTGACAAAGCGACGGCGCAGGGGTTGGGGGGGGGTGACTGGAAAGGGTAGCTGTGATATTACGTAATAAATCATCTGAATCTCGCGGTGTCATACAATATGGGCCTGTGCGAGAGCGGACGACGTCTATACCAATTTTCATTCCGAGCGACATTCGACGTTCCCGTTGTAGCTCGGAGTCCTTTCAGGCCACCGTCCATCCGTCCCCGCAACCCTCCGTAACCCCCCAGCAACCCCCGGAGCAAGAGTCGACCGGGCCAATTCTATAACCCGGTGCTGGCCTTCCGGTTCGCGCCGGAGATTAATTCGTTCTGCGTCACCCCGCGAGCCGTATTTCAAGTTTGACCGTGCCAGAAAACTTATGGCCCTCAAGGTCCACCAGTAAAACCTTCGATGCCATTCGGCTCGCGGAACTGTCCTCCTCGGTTCCGGTACCTCTCGGACAAGTTAATCGAACCAGTCCGTGTTTAATTGCTTGCGGTCGCCGAGCGTTTTGCCACGCTGCGGAAACGAATATTGTTCAACCTCGAAGCACAGTCGGGGAGGTCTCGCTCTCTTAGGGGTATCAACTTCTTGCAGTGCGATTCATTTTACGGAGATTTTGTCGTCCATAATTTCTTAGGTCTTAGAACAAGAAGAAAATAGTGATCCAAAAATGAGGTGCTTCGTGTCCCCTCTTTTGTATTTGAATCAAACAGTTATTCCTACAAAAAAAAAAGTTGTATTAAAGTGTGCTGTGCAGCAATGGCTCGATTTAATGCTCTGATTGGCTTTCACGGAGCAAGAATAAAGAGCAGGCAAGCATGGTAGTAATTTCCTCCCCAATCGCATTTATCATGCGTACATGATTACCACGAGTATATAGCATCGAAGCTGTAATGCGATGCAGTCCATATGAACATTCTCTAATATTCATGACGAACCTATACTCCGAACGTTAGCATGTGCCGATGGCGTTTGAACAACGTTTCCCAGCTGATACGAGCAGCTTGAATTGCGCTCTGTTCTCTCTTTTACAAAATTGAGAAGTAAATTATAGGGCTGAGAGGGAGAAAGAAAGAGGAAGAGAGCGAGGGTTTGCTGGGAGTAGAAGAAAAACGCTGAGCATCGTGCAAGACTGTCGGAATCCATCGAATTCTGAGGATGATTATTTCATGAGGCACTCTTCGTGCAACTGCATATTTCCTCGTCCGCGAAGATGTTCCTCTCACGCGAGACGGAAAATTATTCGTACAGGTGTAAATTAATTTCGTCCGTGCGAGCAGACTCAAAGAAAACAGCCGCGCTGGATTCTTCAGCATCTCCAGCCGGAAAAGTCGAGCTTCCACCGGCTGGTCCCCGGGAAAAAGGCGTACGTTTACCACTCTTCTTCCAGTCTGCAAGCTAATAGGTTGCTGCGTGGCGTGCAACCTTTTGAGGCTTCGCCTCCACCCTTTACCTTGATCCGCAAGGATCGCCGTGTCCAACAGGGCGACAAAGCCGGGTCGCTTTGTTCACCGAGAATCCGTCAAGGAGCTCCAAAGCGGCCAGGACTCTGCGGAACTTTTTAATTTCCAGATACTTCCGACCGCCGGCGTTGGAAAATCAATAAACGTCCGACGTTCGCCGTACCTGACGTGAGGAGAGCTTCTATAATTGTGCCCTCGTGACCGGAACGTTTCTGTCGCGGCTTGTTTGATCAACGTTCACTGCCATGCAAATTTTAACCATTCCACATGTCTTTCGTCTATTTTATTCATAGAAACGATCGGCGTTCTTAAATAGTTATTTCGTTAATTAGATATTTTTATATTAAATTTTATTTTATTCAGATATTTGATAACGAAATTCTCTGCTCAGACTATGAACTAGTTCAGACCTGGCCAACAAGCAGACCGCCGGGCGATTTTACATTTCTATTGAAACTTTTGTTTCTCGTTGTGTGTGTACAAAAAATATTAAATGAAAATTTGCATGTGTCATTGTTATAATGCGCAAGTGCGACTACGAACTCCAGTTCTATATTTGATATCCTCGATATAATTGAGTTACAGTGCAACAATGAAATGAAAGAAATTTTTGCGTCCACATCTTAAATTAATTTTTACAATACTTATGTTACATCCGAGAGATATTCCAACTTAAGATATTTTGCACAACGAGTTCTAAGTGCTTTTGGGACCACATATGCTTGTGAAACATTTTTTCGGAGATGAAATTTGTAATGAATCATTATAATGAATTATTAAACAATTATAATAAATGCATTAACTGATGCCAATTTAGAAAACCAGCTAAGATATGCAACGTCGAACATAAATATAGATTTACAAAAATTAAGTGAAAGAAAGGATAAACAAATGTCTCATTAATTAAGATTCGAGAGTTAATTATATTGAATCATAGTACATGTAACAATAAAGTTTTATTCATTTTGTATTTGTATTACATTTTCTAAAAGAATGTTTACCTAAAGTGCGGTCCGCGTCATCAAAGTGGCCCGTAAAACCATTTGGGTTGGCCAGGCCTGAACTAGTTCATTTCAGGATTAATAATCTGATCTTCAGTAGTACTAATTTTATGACAGTTATTGCTCTTTCTATAGTACCAAAAATTGGATTCAATCAAATTTGTTCAGTGGGACAAACAAGCTCAGGAACCGCCTCTTTCAAGACAATCCGACATTTTTGGAACACCCTGTACACGCATAACCAGAAAGCAACACTTTCTTAGTATTTTCCCGTGAAAATTTGATATCGATATTCTCTGTAGCATTTTTTGATGTTTCGGTGAACGGAACGAATCGGTCCGAAGTGCTTTTAAATAAAACGCAATTTCGACTGTAGCTCGACTATGAAACTGCGTTAAACTTTAGTCCGAAAGTCGAGCGGTGAAGTTCATTGTTCATAGATTGCTATAAACCAAATTAGGAAGGCACGGTACTTTTTTATCCAATCCTTTATTGCGTTCCGAGGCAATTTGGGTGTGCATTTTGATCGATTTTTAAGTGTGTTATATCTGCTGCTGCGTTTCATTAACTTTTCATTGTGAGAATTGAAGATGCCGCATCTGAATATTACGCAAGACATTGTTTTTTGAAAAATGCGTCAACTATTGTTAGAGAAATTGTAGATAAAAACATTGATTTTTTATGTGTGACAGTACATTTATGATAGGTTTATTGTGGTTGTAATTTGAAAACAAATTCATTCCCAGACTGGGACATACATTTTGGAAAATTTGTTTTTCGCGGAGCCCAGGTGGGAAACGCTATGGCGTGACGTACCGAAATCGTGTCCTTTTGAAACGTTTTAGATTCGTCGCCGGCGGAAATCGCGATGGCGGCGTATAAAGCCGTGGACGGCGGAGTTAGAGGACTAATTTACAGGACGGTACAAACCGAGGAAAATGGCCGCACTCGCCATTAATTTAATGCGACCGTTGTAAGGTCGAAAAGTTCGTGGATATAATACGCGCTGCGGGGGTGGCACGCCGGGGGGAACCGTGTCCGAGAATTTCGAATCTGTTCGAGCCGTGGGTGATTGATTGGCGAAAATTACTGACAGATTGATGGAAATTAATGGGGAGTGCAGGTGGAAATTAATGGCTCGAGTGTCGCGAGCCGCGGGTAAAGTTAAAACGCCACTCGATCGGTGTACACGAATAAATTCGCCGGTCGGCTGACGCGTAATATCGGTACACGGCCGTAAGTATGATTAAATTTATGTGCGGCCGCGAAGTATCGGGATTAACGACCGGCTGGCTCCACCGAAATTCACACCCACGACCTGTTCGCGAGGGAACCGTGCGATTTTTTTTCTGACACTTGCTGCCACTGCACGGTGGTCCAGTAACCGCGAAAACGTGTGGCCACAATTCAATTTTTCAAGTTTAATATTTTGAAGACATTCTTTTTTTTTTATGAACCCTTTAAAACTTTTTTAGATTCTATTATCAAGAGATTATCACAACCCGAAGACGAAATTCATAAATTCAAAGTAAAACTAATTTTTTTATAGGTGCTCATTGTAAAACACAATCTCAAAAAGATTGAAATTAAACTTTTTACGCCGCCATTTTTCTCTTGTATTTTCTATTCTCGAGGGGAACGCTGGACAGTAATAACGCGAACACTTTGTATGTAGGTCAAGAAGATTTAGAACAAAAACTTAGTACATTACACGTTTTTTGTAACAGCAAGCTCTGCGAATAGAAATAGCTTGAAAGCTTCTTTATAGTAGAACAACACAATGCAATCTGCTGGGAACACTTGTTATTATAGCTTTTAAAAAAGTCTTTGCTTGTTATCCTGCAACGCATTGCTTGGATCCGTGTTATCCACCAAAATCTGTAATAGTCTATTATACTGGGTGAGTCACCTAACGTTGCCACTTCAAATATCTTTGATGTTTTTAAAGATACGTCAAATGTCTGAAGGGCAAAGATACGTCAAATGTCTGAAGGGCAAAGTTGAATGGTACAGTGGGGCTCACATGATACCAAAAATATTTTTGTTTTTATGTGATTCTTTTTAGAGATATCAAGGTCACCTTCATTTTTTTTTAATGGAAGCATCCTTTTTTAAACAGCTTCAATGATAGTCCCTTTCATTGGGAATCCAGTGACTATAATTACCCATGCACGTATAAACTTTCTAAGTAGCTCCTAGTTCATATAACAGACACAGAACATTATTATTTTGCATTAACCATTAAAAATTCGCAGTCTACTCGTTAATCACTCACTAATTTTCGATGCCCCTTATTTGTAGAGTTTATACGTAGGCTTTAAAAACAACAAAGATATTTGAGGTGGCAACGTGTTAGGTGACTCACCCTGTATGTATACATATAATTGCTTTCAAAACTGTGGTTCCAGTGTTAATGCATTGCCAAAAAGTAGACTGCAGCATTTATCAAGTTTATCAGTTTCGGTAATCTGTAGTTCCAGTGTTAATGCATCTGTTAAATGTAGGTAATAAATCTTTAAATGTTTTCGGTGCTACGGTTCGACCCTTTGTTACGAACAAAGCAATTTTGCTAATTTATTCAAACATTATCAACGTTTCGATCCCCTGTTTGGATATCTTTTTCAAGATTAATAATTTGAAATTGCGTCTGTAACATAAATATGTTGGAAAATTGTTGAAAAAACAGAATTTATTCGATGAGTTATTACTGTAAAGTGATTTACTATTGTTTCTAAAGGACAAACTTACTTGCTTTGTGAAAAAAATGAAAATTTTTAACTGTGTAAATTTTGTGTGACACGTGTATTGCGTGCGTCAGACATGCTAGTTGTCGAGATACTAGTGTACGTATGTAATTGAAATCGATCTAGGTTATGCCGAATCGATAAAACGGCGGTAAATTTGAAAAGCCTTAATATGATCTTAAATCTTGTAAATATACCGTGATGGTAAATTATTTTTGACATTCAACTTATTGTTGGAACCATCTACATACAATTGTAGGTAATAGAATAATAAGGTTTATTGGAAAATTCATCATAAAACATTACTGATTCAGTTATGTTGCGTAATATTCATGTATTTTAGGTGTTTCATACCTAAGGTTTACGCTTCGCTGTTTAATCGTATGAATGGTTTCCAATAGCAATGTAGGTAACATTGAACTGACTTCTCGTCACAATTCGTGGCTCACTGGATCGTTTATTTCAAGATTGGTACCGGTCACGTGCCCGCGAGGGGCCTGCGTTGGACGCTTCTGGACGGAAAGAAAACGATGAACCGAGAAATTAAACGTTATCGATGACAGGGATTCCTATTCACGTGTCCAGAATTCCGTTCCTCGTCCACGCGTGTAAATCCGTCAGCGAAATAACACCTGGCCGGCTTGTTAGCCGGCGCAGAAAACGAGCCAGTAACTTTTTTCGCAAATACCGTCGCAATTTCGACGCTTTTTCAAGTGATCGCGTCGAGATCCACTCTTGATTCTCGACAACTATACATCTCTCTCGATATACAGCGGCACCAAATCGTGTTTCAACACAAATATTTCTGGTTTGAAACTGTTCTAATCTCGGAAAAAGAAAAACACATGGCATCGTACAACAGTAAACTCAGATTTACTATAAAGTTTCAACCCTCTACTTTCTAAAGATAGGTTCAGCGGTGAAGACAAATTTTCCAACGTTTTTGGAGAGTTTGCAATTCGTAGTATTTTGTAGCAGTTTTTAAATTTGTGAAACATTTTAGAAAATGAGTTAAGTACAATAGAAGAGCAATGAATTATGCAAGTGTAGGCTTCAAGTATTTCTACGAAATTATTACAGTTTAAATACGTTGATTAAAGTAGACTTGCATATCCATCCACAATTTCAAGTTTTAATAGCAATAATGGATGAAAGTCTGTCGTACTTAGTAATTTGGTCCTGTGTAATAAATTTTGAACGTTTGTTAGAGGCAATACGGTGCACAGACGTCATCCCTGAAGGGTTGATTGGATTTTGTGGTGATCAGTGATAAATAGACAAGCGGTTTGACTAGGCACCTGGCGTTTTCATTGCCTGGTACAAGAATGAATTAATATCTAGTAATAAACAGTAAGATATTATATACAGGGTGTTCTAAACTTAAACGACTAAACTGCGAGGGCTAAATCTACACCCGAAAAGAAGAAAAAGTGTTATGTAAAGTTCAAATCCACTATAACATACTTATAATGTATTTTATAATAATAATATCTATTTTATTTTTCGTCCTACTGCCAGGCCGGACAATTTCGACGATAAACTCGCGAGCCTCGGATAGCAAGGTTCAGCGATTTCGCCTGATTCCGCGAAAATTGATGCGCGACAAACACGTCGACGCCGCAATATAAATAAATCGGTGCTCGTCTCCCGTCCGCTGGGCTCTCGCTGAAAAACGAATTTCAGATTTCAATTTGTTCCTCGCTGTGAATGGCCGATAAATAGTTTTCCATCCCGCTCCGTGCCACGTACAAGAAGCTTCTATTATTTTTTTCCGAACGCCGCGGCGGGTAGGGAGGGGAAAAAGAAAGAAAGAAAAAAAAGAGAGAGAGAAAGGAAGCCGGTCGAGCTTTCAGCCATGTTTCTCGTTCCCTCTTTTTCCCTCTTATTTCCTCAATGTTTTCTCTACTCTCGTTACCCTTGTGCTTTTTTTTCGTAACCGATTGACGTCAGCGTGAATCCATCTACGCGACTGAATTGATCATACTCGTGAAACGCGACGCGACAGTGCGCTCATCGTGCACGCTATCCACAGGAAGCCGTAGCCAGTTCCAACGGATACGATAAATTCGAAATCGCAGTGGAACGACGGTATTTATTTTTATTCCCAGTTCCGGTGACGTGTAAAATGCTGCCCATCGATTAAAAAGAAAGCACGGGAACGGAACGGTTCATCCGGCTCCGATTCGGACCACCACGTGGCTCTTTCGAAACGCGACGAACAGGCCCTTTGTCTCTCGCCGTACATGTGCAAATATGACGCCGCGTTTGTCAAGCTTCCCATGGTGGAATGATTGTTTTCGGAAAACTACGGAATCGTCTTCAAACCCGATGATAGGATAAAGCTGTCTAATCTGAGACGTTTCTCATAAATCTCGACCGAGAATACTTTCGTTTCCCCTCGCTCTATATACAGGGTGTCCTCGATGTTTCCTCTTAAATAACTACATACAGGGTATTTCACCTAACTTGTGACCACCTTGAATGTCTTCGTTGTTTTTAAAGATCAAATGTCTGAAGGACAAAGTTGAATGGTAATACGATACCAAACAAAATTTCTGTTTTTATGTAATTTTTTTAGAGATATGAAGGTCAGATGCAGCTGGACATTCGTTGTAACAAAGTACTAACCCATGCATGTCGAAAAGTTAGTAGTGCAGGAGATATTTCAATTTAAATAACTTTAAAACACCATTACTGTCGTACTCACAAGACGTTAGTGTTTACTTGTGTAACGTCTTAGTACTACAGTAATGGTGTTTTAGAGCTATTTAAATTGAAATATCTCCTGAACTTTTCGACATACATAGGTTAGTACTTTTTTAGAACGAATGTCCAGCTGCATCGATTGATGTATTAAAAAGTACCTCATTCCACGAAAAAAAAGAAGGTGACCTTCATATCTCTAAAAAAAATTACATAAAAACAAAAAATTTTGTTTGGTATCGTATGAGCCCCATTTTACCATTCAACTTTGTCCTTCAGACTTTTGACGTATCATTAAAAACAACAAAGATATTCAAGGTGGTCAAGTTCGGTGAAGTACGCTGTATATTTTCGCGGCGAAATTAAATTTCGCCGTTCAGACTTTGCGAGAAACGCCAACACGGCTAGGCCCTCTTCGTTTCCGAGAAACGTCGCTACATCTTTCGTGACAAGCCTCCGAGGTTTATCAAATCCGGCTGGGGTCCCAACACACGATATCCTCGAGTCGCGAGGACTCGACGTTTTCGCGCCGATATTATGAAACTTACAAACAGTATCTTGGCCGGTGCTCGCCACTTCCCCCGGCACGTATAAGCCAGGGCGTGCGGAGGGGTGGGGGGCGGGGGGTAGAGGGGCATCGAATTCGTGTCGGCTCGAAGGAGGGAAGGCCGCAAACTCGACCGAGATAAAGTTAAAATTGACTCTTCAACATCGATGCGGAGAGCCTTCGGAAGTTGCTAAGTAGTTCTGAGACGACGAGGTGATCCCCTCCTAGCGAGCGAACCAGCCCGCCATCCAGCCGTTTTCCATCGTTCCATCGTTGGAACCACCGAATCTCCTCGCTCGCCAATCTCGATCTTATCCGGCGTCGTTCAGATTTTCAGGATCCGCGACACGGGATCGGTACGTGAGATCGAACGGTTGCTCC
Organism: Lasioglossum oenotherae; assembly: GCA_028455765.1. Taxonomy (NCBI): domain Eukaryota; kingdom Metazoa; phylum Arthropoda; class Insecta; order Hymenoptera; family Halictidae; genus Lasioglossum; species Lasioglossum oenotherae. The sequence goes on along the minus strand of CM052299.1, from coordinate 4,885,728 downwards.
CGGGGGCGTTTTCGATCAGGGATGGGGTCACGGGACGTGTCCGCCGGCCAGGATTTATGTAGTAGAACGGACTGATTGCAGTCGCGTCGTTGAATCAATGGAAGGATAGGTGAAAAGCCACTGGACGAGAACCAATTTAATCGCGAACGGAAGGCCGCCGTTGCCGCTCGAAGAAAAGGAAGACCCGATTCATACGGTATGACCGATATTGGAGGACCTTCGAAACGGTGCCCGGAAAGGATATCCGATCGCATGGAAGTGTTCGCCGCAAGGAAAAACCACGGCAACCTGCCAACGATGAATCTTCAAGCCCTCTCCCCCACCCATCCGGCCGCCCAATGTTCCCGATCCAAGTACCTTCGTCCCGTTTCTCCTTATTTCTCGCCGAACACCTTTCATGTCCCCGCCTGTCGGCGTAACAAACCCTGCGACACGTTACACAAGCTTACACACACTGTCTTTCTCCATCTAATCCCCTTAACAGTTGCTCGATCCATCGGGAATGAAGGATCTCGGTCGCGCAGTCTTCAGAGATCAATAAACTGACGGCCTGTCCTCTGGCAAGAAGAGAGCCTCTTGATCTTTCATCTCTGGATTGTAATGCCTCCGCATTCTCACTTCTTATCAGGGAACCTATCCTGCTTACACAAGCTCATCTTACAATTAGCGAAACTGATGAGAGACATATAGTCCTCGGTAAATATTTGATAGATATTCTTTTTCGTGGTCAACGTCTCTCGGAAACTAGAGAATGTGGAACAGCCTTTTTTCGAATGGAGAATTTAGTTATACATGGAAATTTCAAGAAAAATTAAGTTTCTTAACAATATCCAGAAATCTGTCGGCTACGATCAGAAAGATACACCATTTTGGATCTTATTCCAGCAACATGATTTTTCAACTAATTTTTCATGCATCAAACATCTGAGTTTAATTAAAAATTGTTGCACTAGTGTCCAGCGTTATGAGTTTTCATTTGTAAATCGTAGAATAAATAACTGTACATTCTGATTTTCCCAGTAAATTCGGTTTATTTTAATTAATTTCAAACCTTCTCAGTATATTTTCCATGAAATGTGAGCTAAATTTCTCCTCAGTCAGAACGAGTTAGAATTCAGCGATAAATGAGGATGCGTGAGAGACAGAGAGAGAGAGAGAGAGTCTGGTAACGGATATTGGAACGGTTTAGGTTTACAACGGAACTATTAACTGAAAGGCTAGGAGATGCAGTAGTTTAATCAAGCAGCAGTCAGCCTTTGAAATAGTCGCGTCGTAAATTAAAGATCTCCCGCAAACATGAGACCAATAAACTATTTTATGTTAACCACAAATTCACGCCGTTTAAACACAAAACCATACATTAAAACTCCCTGCGTTATTAATGTACCGGGTGTCCCGTCCAACTTGAAGATATTGTTTACATTATTAAATATATCGGTATCTAATCAATTACTAAACATTTAGGTATTGTATGAGGTATTATACCAATTTCATATCCATAAAATTTCCAAAATCATAGGGAATGGAAGTATTCTAGATCGGAAGAAATGTTCAATTTTCCAGTTAAAATAGCTCCGAGTGCAAAGGGTTAAAACCTCTTGCATTATTGACAATAGAAAAAATGTGAAGAAAAATCATGATTGGGTTTAAAACAGCAGATATTCTGATAAGTGAACAATTTTTCTCAAGGTCTCATTTTTCGTAAGACAATTCCAATATTATTTCTATTAGCCAAGGTCATTGGATTCATGTTGATAAAAAAAGTTGACGTTACAATCTTGAAAAATGTGTGTTTTCATATTTCTTTTACAACTTTTTAAATAAAGTATTGGGTCGGCAAGAATGTAATTTCGGTATTTCAAGATAAAGTAAAACCGAATTTCTTTATCCAAGCAATGAACTTTAATCAATAACATATTTTCTTATTTATTCGTTTTTGCACAAGATCACCGAATAAAAGGAAGAATATCTTATTCATTAATTCATTTCACTTTAAAATACCGAAATTACTTTCTTGCCAACCCAATGTTTATGAACTCTTTATTGCTAGATTTGATAAACAGTAAAGAGTTCATAATAAGAATTTGAAAATGTTAAATTCATATATGCTATTTTAATAGAAATGGAAAATCATGAGAGACCTTCCACACAGAATAAAATGCGCATCCGAGTAAATTTTGAGAAGACAACGAGCATTTGACTACATCATCATCCGCTGTTCGAGGACGAAATTGGGAAGAGCGTCCAGGAACCTCGAGAAATTTAATACTACGCTCCCTTGCCAAAACTTGCAAGTCGCAAGTCGGAACGGATGCGGCCATCGGTAATATCGCGTCGGGTAGCGGTATTCTGTAGTGCAAATTACTTCATCCTGACTCTGGGAACATTTGTTCACTGCGTACTTCCGTGAGAAGTGGTGCTCATGATTACATGAACTTTGAGTGTTGACGCTGTTAATGGAATGTTGTTGTCTTCTACGTTGTTCGGGAAAATGTTCGCAGAATAGATGATGAGAACTGCCGATTCAGTTAAACAGAAAGTCAGAGTGGTTGCGCGATAACTCCTTCCAACTTCGCTAATTCTTCATATCTATATGTGCACATCGTTTTGCTAGTACGAATCGGAGCAAATGCAGTTGCAAACATAACTGGCATGTCATAAATTATGAATGTAAACTGAACAAATTGTCCGAGTACTCTTAACCCCTCTTAACCCCTCATTATTGGTTCTAAAAGGTTCAACGTGTTTACAGAAACAGTAAACAAACAGCCAGACCAGGCTTACGCAAACGTTTCCACGGAACGTGCAGAAATTCGGAAATGTCAGTCCGGTAGTAGCAATAGTTTTTTGAGAATATTTTGAGAACTGAAAGACAGCTCCTGGTGTACACTGAGAAAAAATGTAGTTACTTCAATAACACGCGTGTTATTGTAATTTTTTTACTTTGATGAATATCAATGTATTCTTTTGAATAGTATGAAATTTAGAAGCAAATCGTGATGTATTTGAATTGTCTATCATGAAATGATTGAAAATATTATTTGATTCAATACCGTATATTATTATTCGTAATATTTCTTTTTTTCCTTCAATCAGATATGTTGTTAAAAAATTTTGAGAAATGTATTGATTTATACTGGAATTGGTTTGAGACCATATCTTATTTTTTTGAAAACATTGATGGTCCAGCTATTGGCTTATATGATTGGCGGAAGTGAGTTTTGCTATTGAAATTCAATAGTATTAAATATTAAAATAAGTTCATATGATATTGGCACTATTCAATAGTACATCTTATCGAATCAACATATATTTTTTTTGTTTCGACAGGATTTTTTTCTCAGTGTATGAAAAGAAAAAAGATATTGGAAATGTGTAGCGCATAACATATTCAGATTTCATAAAAATCGGAGAGGAGAGTGTCTCTCTTTGTAAATAGTTACCCCCTCAATTTACCCGGTCCGGCAACACTGTGAACGCGGGGCCTAGCATAGCTCGAATAAACGAACGGTCGATGACGTTGATATATCAGCGTATCAACATAGGAGAGATATCGCGTGTGTGTTCTTGACGCGCAAAACACGCCGATCTACCCTGACGCTGAAGCGAGAACTACAATGCCAAAGCGATCGGAAACCATGGGTGCGTTGTATATTTTCGGGACGCATTGCCCGCACGTAAATACACGAATCGCCGTGTGTGATCAGGTGCACTGTTGCTCGCATCTTGATCGAATAGTTTCCAACAAAGAAATTTCGCGTTCGACAGACAAACTCGCTGGTCTCTCTTTCGACACTTATACTTTGACGGAGTTGTTGCTGCGACAGCAACGAAAATAACGCGACGCTCCTATCGCCTGATGTCCGGTGTAACCGGAGTTGTGCAAAAAAGTGCAATAAAATTGTTAGTGATTTAGGTGTTCGTGCATCAGTTATCTATTGCATGCGCCCCACGTTCTTCGTTTTAAACCTTACAAGTATTTTCATAGCTATTAAAAATTCAGAATCACAAATTCTCAGGACTATCTGTACGGGGTTAGCAGTCTGTATGGGGCTAGAAAAAATTATTTTATACTTTTTAGTCCGTTTTTTAAACGTGGTGTTTTTTTAAAAATTTATTTTATACTTTTTAGTCCGTTTTAAAAACGTGTAATTTTTTAAAAATTTACTTTTATTTCAATAATTATTTAATATTGGTCCACAGAATTTGAAAACATTGCAATTGGTCGGGATTCAGGCATTTAAAAGATTAACAACGATTTACAACGAAAATTTCATCGAGAAAATTTTTCGAATAGACATAATAATAATTTTTGAACTTCTAAATAGAACTGTATGATCTTCTTTTTCCCAAAGTGAAATACTTGTTACTCAAATAGTAAAACTAATAGAATTACTTAGAGGTGAACATAATGTTCTAGTTTAATAATGGGGAAACAGAAGTATGTTTTAGACGCAATACGCTTTTTCCTTGTGATTACCGTGTCCTATCCTGGAGAACAGGGGTTTAAGGCGAGTCTGCTTTTGTACGTTCCACGCTTTCTGTTACGCGAAACTCTTATATTTTCTTCCCCTTTTTTCGTTGTCGTAATTTTCTCATTTAATAGATGGTACCGTCCGTTTTGTTTCGTATCCGCGTAAAACGAAATTGAAATGTACGTAATTACATTTTTCCTTCGTCAGTCTCGCAGCGGTTGTAACAATGATGTTCACAGTTTTCTGCATCGAGACGAGAAAATAGCGAACAAGCTATACAGCTTGCAGGAGAGCACACCAAAATTCATTCATGTCGAAGAGGTGAAACAGCTCTCAGAGTTGGGGGTCAATAGTACATTTCATTAAAAAATCTCGAGAACTAGAGGGTGTAGAATAAAATTTTTTAAATTACAAACTTAACCGTGTCAAACAGTTTTTCTAGTTCATTTGTTTAAAAAATAGATAAACAATGACAAGTAATTTTTTGGTATAGAGACTATCGTGTCTGCAAGAAGAAGCTGCCGTCAAAAATGTGTTTAATAAAATTCATAAATGAAGTAGTGAATAGTCCCAACATTCTGAATTATAAAGTTGAAAGAATGGCTCACCGTCCAAAGGTTAATGACTGGTTTTGCGAAATGAAAGTTACATATTCCGAAGTCTCGCTTAATTCCCGAGAGTTCGCGGCATGGAATAGTTGGACCAAACCGGGGAGTACAATCGAGCTACTGATCGATCGACTCACACTACGATTGATCGCCAGTAAAAATTGCTTTCGCCCGCAGCGCGGCGGCGGCGATTGATGCGAAGACGACCGGGGTCTTCGAGCGGGCAGCTTTTTATTCATAAAGCGGTAACATTTAATTGCCAATCGAAGTTCGGTTGAATTGAAATCAAGTGGTTCACGGGGACGTTGCAATCAACTGTAAAACGTTTTAATTGACGGCCGATGAAAGAGCTGGTCGAGGGGACCGCTGATTGCAAAGGGGAATCCGACGAAAAACGTCGAGTCTACTTGCGTTACCCCGAACACCGCGAGAAAAAGGGATTCGCTATTGTTCGCGAAACTTGAAAGCATTCGAATCTCTCGATTATCCATAGATTTTCTTTTTTATTAGCGTCGATATGGATTATATGCTGAACGCCTGGCGCCCTCTGTTAGTAAAACAAAGCACATTTCTAAATAAATCATTCTGGCGCCGTTTCTAGCACGACTTATTTGCCTTCCACACGATTTTTAACGTCCGTTTTGTTGGCTTTTATGCAGTTTTTGCCAGCTCCCTTTCTTTATTTATGCACTGCTTTTAACGGTTTTTTCCGCCTTGTAAAAAGAGAACGAGATGCATTTACAAACAGATTCCCTTTTAGTTGTGCGAATGTTAACAGTATCTGTACACATTGGTTTTTGCAGATACAATTAAACAAATGGAGTATTGAAATTTCATGGAAACATCCTGAAAATAAACTCCTAGTTCGTGACGGAATTTGACAAGAAAATATTGGATGAAAATTACTAAAATGAGAACAAGCTAATGTGAGAGGCCATTTCTTTGTCCGTACTTTTTCATCAACTTAGTAATCTGATCTCGGCTCGGTACATCTGTGTTAATCACTACTAACGCGACGCGGGGAGTCGCAGTCGTCGGCACAGTTCAAACGCCCGTGCGTCATCACAATGTAACACCAATATTCAATCTTCTTTGTTCTTCATTATTTTTTTATGGAACTTTCAGCAACATATTCCTGGCGTTTTTCTAATGCAAAATGATACCAAACACGATGATGAGAGTTTCGAACGCAAGGAAGGACAGCGCATCAGGAAGAAAGAGACGCGGACAGTTGCCGTCGCATCGACAGTTGCCGTGGTCTCTCTTTACACGCGCTGTCCTTCTCTACGTTTGGCTCGGCCTCTGAAGCTCAAAAAATAGGTACCCATATGCGATAGATGCAACGAAATCCCCCCGAGGCGTTCGCGTCTATAGAAAATTTACTGTATTTCATCTTTCGATAATTTTAACAAGCTGAAAATAATGTAACAACATTCCTAAATTCATCTAATTAATTTGCAATTTTGTTTTTCACTCATTCGTTTGAAATTTGCACACTGAGAAAAAAAAGTAGTTACTTCGTTACTTTTTTACTTCGATGAATATCAATGTATTCTTTTCAATAGTATGAAATTTAGAAGCAAATCGTGACGTATTTGAATTGTCTATCATGAAATGATTGAAAATAGTATTTGATTCAATACCGTATATTACTATTCGTAATATTTCTTTTTTTGCTTCAATCAGATATGTTGTTAAACAAATTTGAGAAATGTATTGATTTATACTCGAATTGGTTTGAGGCCATATCTTATTTTTTTGAAAACATTGATGGTCAAGCTATTGGCTTATATGATTGACGGAAGTTAGTTTTGCTATTGAAATTCAATAGTATTAAATATTAAAATAAGTTCATATGATATTGGCACTATTCAATAGTACATCTTATTGAATCAACATATATTTTTTTTGTTTCGACAGGATTTTTTTCTCAGTGCGCTACAATTCATATTATCCGGGTTTCAGACGGAAAGTGAGTTTTTATGCAGTTTGTCCTGGGTTCGGAATTTTATAGATGACAACCCTTAGAGGATATTTCGCCGCATTCCGATAAAAGAGACGCCCCGTATGTAGGCGTTTGGTTCCGCCGTGATATCGCCACTATACTCTGGCGAGACAGACCATATAGCAGGATCGTATTTGCCGCTTATTGCGAGCGAGCGAGCGTTGGGAAGCTGTCACCGGCGTGTCCGTAACGTGATTATCCGTCGAGTCGGTGAACAATGTGGCGAATCGATGGAACCGTGGCGAAAGGTGAAAATCTGACGGGTGCAGGCGTACCGTACCCTCGACCACGTAGCTTTCCGGCCGAAAATACCGGGCCGGACGCGAGCAGGTAAACGGCCCGCGCCCGGAATTTCCGATTAAAACGTGAATAATTGCGGCGGAACACGCGTCAAGCAACCGCTGGAAAATCGCGACGATCGGCTCGGAACGGCCGCGGAGTTGTTTCGCGTTCCCGAAATGAAATTACACCATGCCAGCTCTCGATGGATATTTAAACCGTGCAATTAACGGTTCCGCACGCTTTAATTCCATAATCGGTGCGCGTCATTGCGTCCACGCAGCCAATAGCTTAGTCGATTCGCATTCGTCCCGAAATTCGCCGACGAGATTTTCATCGGATCAAGGGTCAAACGAAATCGACCATTCGATGACGATTCGACGACTAATGATTCGTCAACCGTTCATCAATGCGATATTGTACCGAGACCATAGGCGGTGATTCTAGTATACAGTTAGAAGCAACTGGGAATTTTAACATAAATGATACTTCACCGAATATTTGCATATAGAAAATCCTTCTAACTTAATCATTCGTCATTCATTCTGTCGTTGCAACAATTGAATGCGCTAAGAAGATGAAAGAGCAGTACGAGAAATTCTGTTTCGAATCAAATATCCAGTCCGATATTAATGACTCGAACCCGAAAAAATATCCAGCCCGAACCGACCCGTAATTTCAGATCCCACAATCCCCTAGTTGTACAAAAGCATTCAGTAGATGCGTGCATTTGAATCTGCCAGATGAATGTGCAACGAAAATATAGAATATTCCATAACTGCACCGCTACTCATATTTGGAATCTCGCGAAGTCAAAAACCCGATATCCTGCTTTTTAAAAATCGTTTTAAAGCTGTGCTCGGAAAATAAGTACAGTAAAAAATTAAAAGCTATGAAAAATACGTCAGACTGATCTTTGAAAGAGCAGCGACAAAACGAAACGTTTCTGTCACGACGAAATAAGCATACCTGATCGTCAGGCTTCGAATTCCCTGCGTATATAACAAAATTGGGAAACTGTAATTTGAAACAGCAGAAAGATTTAAAAAATTAACGAGTATCTTTCAACCGACTCGAATTATTGAGGAAAGAAAGAATTCTTAAATAACTCGCCTGTATCTCGCAGTGGATGCAGACAATTTTACATGAAAATCCGCAATCTATTGATCGTCTTGCAGTAATTTCAGATTTCTTCAAATAAAACAGGCCAGAATACTTCCCGTCACACGAGATGGGAATACCAGACCATTCAGAAAGTTCGTAGCCTGACACATAGATGATATTGGTAGCAGCAAAAACATATCGTTGTTGAAAACATACGTCCTTGCTGTGAACATACCATACATTCCAACTCGATCTGTCAAACAGTTTGCTTCAAGCAGCTGATTAAAGTAGACGTGTTTGCTTTGGTTGGAAGAATAGAAAACTTGAAAAATCGTGAGGTCATTGAATATTTATATAAAAAAGGATTCAGCGGAAAGGAAATTTTTGATAATATGGTGAATGTGTTAGGGGACAGTGCTCCTTCATATGCAATGGTAGAAAAATTGGTTGCTCATTAATGGTGATCCGCGTTCAGAACGTCCAAGAACTGCAACCACTTCAGAAATGATTGATCAGGGATGTGGTCCGAGGTGGACCCTTTGACTACCGAAGTTGAGCTGAAGGAGAGGAGAAGGGAAAGAGAGAGAGAGAGAGAGAGAGAGAGAGAGAGAGAGAGAGAGAGAGAAGGGCAGCAGGTGGGCGGCCGTGGACGTCGAACGAGTTCGTGGTTTTATCGATTTGTCAATTTAGAACGGTTTCCTGTCGGCGGCGCGGAATAATTTACCGTTGGCCAGCCTCATGACATTGCGCTCTGTCTTCCACTCTTTCGTCTGTGGCTACGACGCGCACATAAAGACGAATAGATTGCCGTTTGACCCTGCGATATCCGCCTTTCCTGCGACACCAAATCCGCCGAGGCTCAAAGCCCCACTCGCTTTCGTCAACTGTTTCCATAAACGTTTACTACCCTCTAAGGAACTGTTTTGCGAATTGTTATGGTGTTCGTCGATTGCGGTAAGTATAGGGTTTCCGTCTATTTTGCGAACCCGGCACGAACGGCATGAAAACCCCAGACAATAGGGTAAAGTGCCCAAATGTGAACCACTTTTTGTTGGTCATTTTTTTCTTATTTTAGGATCGTCTTTTTCGACCAAATAATTACCAGTTGTAGATGCATTTCCTCCCTATAAGATTCTGGGATCAAGTTTGTTCGAAAACTAATACAGCTTGGGAAAAATATTTTTTTTTGTAGTATGTCATTTGCAGGTTCCAGCGAAAGGGTACACCTTGACTCTCTAATATGACACCTAGTGCCATATTCGGCAACCACACCAAGAATGACAATAGCTATACCCATATTAGGGAACCCTTCGTAGTGCCATATTGGGAACTCCACGTGGACTGAGAATACTAGCTACTGACAAAGAGAAAATGAATTTCAGCCCAAACCAACAGTTGGCAAACATTAATATAAATAAACTGAAACTACAGATATGTTCAAACATTTCAAAATCACTTACCTTCCTCGAAAAAGATACAATCGAAAATCTAACCACAAAAATATTCAACACGTGCAGACACAACTGGCGAAGGTTCGATACTAAAATTTATAGAACGGTGTGATTGCACTGCACACTGTTTAGTAAACATGGTAAACTATTGTTTGAGGATCTTCTCGCTAGAGTGCGACTTCTCCTCTACAGGACATAAAGTAGTGTCATAATAGGGGACTATACCATATTTGGGCACTTCACTCTATATTCCAAAATAAATTTTTTATTTTTGCAAATTTATTTTCCTTCATAATATAATCATACTTAAACGTATTTAAAATGTACATTGAATTTTGAGAACGTACAAATTCTGATTTGCAAAATCTCGGTGTTCCGAGATTCTTACGTCGCGGGACACTTTCGGGAACCTGACCCAATCCCGAGAATAATTAGCGACCCGACCATTCCCGACATTCTCGGGTTCTTGCACACCCCTACAAATACACCGCTCGAGCGTGACGTAACTCCAGACGCAAGTCTAGACAATTAGTAGACGCAGGGTGAGCACGAAAAAGGTTCGTGCGTTAAATAAAGGTATGTCTAGGGTTTACGACCGGAAAAGAATTATTGTTCTGTTATCCGACAAATTCCCTTGTCCGAACACTTTTGTCAGTAATTCAAAAACGACAAGAATTTACTCTGTATCCGGTGGACAGCTGTGCCGAAGACGGAATAAAATTTCACCCTCATTCATCCAATATGTTTTCATGAATCGTGCAATATTCGTTCGGAGAAGTGATTGACGAGAACGGAATGTCTTCGACTTTCTTCCCCGACGCGAAGCATTCTCATTCAAGCCCATAAACCAGTGGTAAGAGAGGAAATCCGGAGCTCGTGGACGACTTTACGACGTAAGGTCGACGGTGATTAAGGTCTTAACCCGGGGAAATTCGTCGATTTCGTTGATCACGCGCAGACGAGGTTAGCCCAGTTTCCGAATCACCGAGCATCCGATAACGAATCTAGTTCGCGCCGAAAGAAACTCAAGGACTCCAGTTACAATCACGGGAAATTCATTCTATCTTCACGCGCATAAATGAATGAGAAGGAGACGCGCGAACGCCAGGAATCTCGGGACAAAGAATATTTTCTTCTCGCCCGCGCCGCGGATCGAACGAATCCTTTGTCGGAATGAAAGCAGCGTTTCGATTAGCACACAGGAAACACCGCGCCCTGAAGAATAAATTAGAATAAATTGCTGCCGGCGTGAGAGAGGAGGTGAACGCCCCAGCATCAATCATTATTAAACCACGATCATTATGTTTTATGGGAGGTATCCTCATGCCGGATCGAATCTACGACTGTCGCCTGGGTACGTTCTCACGGGGTACGTGTCGGAGCGTATTTTAACTTGCGATAAGCATTATTTACGGAGAATTTTTACGGACTTTTGTCGGAAGTACTACAGTAACCGCGCGTTCACTGTCAAACAGCGGTGTTCTGCATTGACAGCGATCGCGCAGTGATACTACAGTGGTCGAAATTTCTATAAAGTCATCTTATTTTTCATAGAGATTTTAAAAATATCACCATTTTTGTTGATTTATCGTATCTGGTCTTCTGCCTTGTAGACACTCGGATAGAGGGACTGCGTACTCTACACCGCTATGTTTATTATTTACGTTCTTCTTAATTTTTTTCTGTGTGGTGCAGAACACAAGTGCGAAGTTTCTATAAAGTCACTTAATGTTTCTCTGTATTCTGAGCAGAGAATTACGGAAAACTGCAAATATTCTAAAAGTATTAGTTTTAGAACTTACAGAAATCCTGTTTGTTATCATTTGATTCACGTGTATGAGAATGTCGAGAGGAAAAGTACTAACAAGTGAAGAAAACGCATCAATCGATGCTTATAAAGATATGGCCTGCTCTAATCACGCAATTGCTAAGAAAACTAATCGGTCATATACTTTGATTAATAATTATATCAATTTACGTGAAAATTACGAAAAAAATCATCATAAAGGTTGTAATAAAAAATAGTCAAAGAGACAACATTCAATATTAATGAGGTCTGCAGCTAAGGAAAGGAAAAATGCAGCACAATTTCGAGCTGAATTAGAGCTCCCAGTAACAACAAGACGTGTGCAACAACTTTTCAATTCTTCTGGACAAAAATACAACGGAAACCAGGCCTTAAAGAAGTACATAAACCGGCCCGCATTGATTTCGCACGGGCACAAAACACAGTGACTTTATAGAAATTTCGACCACTGTATTATTTTATTACGGCGTCATAAACCACCAGTAAGGAGTGGACCGGGTCTCAGTTTTGAGTCTTGGACTGTTAGGTTTTTTGTAGTGGGTATGGGCCCGGTACATTCGAGAGTACCGTGTCGAGCCCCACACTTTCCCCCCGACCGTCATCTTTAGAGGGGATGATAGTGCGTAAATTTTTCCCCAACAGTTCTGAAACTCTTTAAAAAAAGGGAGTAGTGTGGGACTCAGATCGCGAATGGACGGCGTACCCATGCCCACTAAAAAAACCTAACAACCGGGACGGTCAATGGACCGCCCCTCTACCAATCAGCTCAATGCCCGAGCTGTCGAAGAGTCGGGGGCCCGCTCTCCGCTTTTAGCCCGACTCTTTATTCTCGGGCCCCAAAAGGGGGTAGTGTGGGACTCTCCTCCCAGATAGTCGGGGAAGCATACCCACTAAAAACCTAAACCACACGCGGGACGGCTAATAACACCCAACTCTACTAGTTTGTCCAAATTTTCACTGCGGGCCGCGGTCCCGTTATTCACATTTCTCGCGCACCTCATAAAATTTGGTCGTACCCACACCTCTCAATTCCCTTGGTCTGACATCACTGCTTCTACCTCGTTATGTTCAAATAAACAAGGTTCTACTATACTTCAGAACACGTTCATGTAATTAATAGTATGCTGGACTGTTGTTCAAATAATAGGGGCCCCGTGAAAAGTTGGTGTGTGCGATGTTTAGCATTAATTGGTTGGTATAGACAAGGTTCTATAGTACTGTATATCAAATTTCGTGATCAATTTTACAGGGTGAGGATTAGAGACGCGTGTCAGGTGAGCGCAGCGGATGATAAATTAACATGAAAAGGTTTCGATCCGGTGGAACGTGGACCGTGCCATGAAAGAGGCTGCGAGTCGAGGCCAGCCAGCAGCAGCAGTAGCGTCGGGCCTCGATTGGCCGGCGTTCATTCAAATTAGGCAGGCCATTAGGCTGTAAACAGCGTCGTTAAACATCGATTATCGGCGGCTGCTCCGAGCCAGATAACGCGGGAATAATGAAGCCCGGGGTAAGATTAACCCATTGTCTAGCCCCTGGAGGCGTGTTACAGCGAATCGGACGGTTCTTCTTTATTCCGCCTGGCTCTCCATGTCCTGTGTCCTCCGGGCCGCCGAACAGTCCACCGGTACCAATAATTCCACGCTATATTCCCGGTGCCCGCGTGTCTCCTGGGCCCCGTTCACACGGAAATTTCGCATTTCATCGCCGTTTCTTTCTTTCTTTTCCCTCACCCATCCCTTTCCAAACCACTTTCTCCAACGTGGTCGCTTTCTATTTCGCGTCTAACCGCCAACTGTTGCTCCTGCGCCGCGTCGACGCATACAGCGATGTTTTAGCACTCCAATGGGACAATGTTGCTGGCCTTTGCGCTAATCGGATATATAATACTCAATCCAATGTATTTTGTGGCCTTCATTAATTTCGTTGTTAAGTTATTCTTGATACAATTATATAAACATTTACAGTATTGGTATTGAATCAAGTTATGAATACGCTAGTCGTTATAATGTACCTATAGCCGTAGTGTTAACACTGCCACTGCAGTGTTAGACAGTGTTGGGCAATAAATAAATCTATTTAAATAAATAATAATTTAAATAAAAATTTAAATAACAGTTTATTTGTTATTTGGATATTCAAATAGAAAGCAAAAATAATTATTTATTATTTGAGCAAGTCTAAATGAATTATTTAAAATAATAAAGTTAATTGTTATTTATATAAATACAATTTCAATTATTATTTGTATTGACAAATAATGTACCTTTCAAGGTTGCTATAGCAGACAAAAAACGCGCACGTGTTCATTGTATATATAAAATATAAGAAATAAGAGAAGACCAAAAACAATTTATTTGACTTCCACCTCAATCCAAATAATAAATAATCATTTATTTGTATAATTATTTAAATTACTTTTATTTATATATATATAAATAAAAAGTTTATTTATTATTTAAAATGAAATTTGCCCAAAACTGGTGTTAGATATATAAGATTAGATATAAGATAGATATATTTTCATTATATTTATTCATTATATTTTCATTATATTCGTTTTTGAAACGCTATATTAATATCATACCATTAAAAATAACATCACAACTCGTGAAATCTCGGAAAGTATGACCTAGAGAGAACCGCCACCCAGAGAAACGTATGTCTCCCTTCAAATACGATAACTTTCTTCCCAAACATGTTTTGTATCTGTATAAATTACAAAGTTATTAGGGTGGCAGAGTTGCACGAGATAAAATAGCAATATTATATCAAATAAATGTTCCTTAGCTTATTTTACACGTGTTGTTAAAAAGTGAAAGTTCCAAGGAATATCGGTAACTGATCCAAACAAAAATTGCTGAAATGGAAACAGAATATTGTATCAAGTTGCCCCAGTCTCCCTCGTTGCGAGTGGTTAATAGGAAATCTCAGGAAGCTACCCTCGAATTACTTTACACCCTGCATTCCCCTGATTTATGGAAACGTAGACTGTAAAGCAGTCGACGAAAAGGTTTTCCAGATCATAGTCAGCTACGTGGTCGGTTATGCGACTGGTTCCCCAGCGTCCATGTCCAGACGGTTTCTTCTCCCTTCTCGCATGAATAAGCAAGCCGGCAGCGCGACTTCTCTCTTTTGAATTCTCGCGGAAGCTTAACAAGGACGCGGGAAACTCGATAATTCATTACGATACGCTCACCGCGGAACGTGAACGTCTCCCGAGGACGTCTCTTTCGCAGTTTATACCCTTTGTAGTCTTTGTTTCACGGCAGCCGTTTTGCAACCGTGCGCCGTCGTTGTCGTGATCGCTCCCGAGATAGGAATTTTAGTTGCGCTCCCATACGATGTTCTCTTCGCTTATTTCGAGCCATTGTTTAGCTCTCATCGAGAGAAGGTGTCTCTGTCTTCCCTCCGCTGCTGCTGGACCCGGGACATCGTGCAATGAAATACCGTCCGCGCCTCGGAGAACCGCGAAATATTGAGAAACTTTTGATTTCGAAAATTTATTTATCTAACAGGTAATCGAGAAAGTTCCGCCAACTTTGTCATATCGATAAACTGCACGCGTTGCGTCAGCGTAAAATGAAGCATGCTTGCGCGAGAGCTTATTCATCGGAGAGCTTAACTGATTGGAAGAGCAATTCATTTGTTTGGTTGTATCGTCAAGAGGAGGTTGGAACAATGGTAGTTCTTTGTGGTAGGAACTGTGTGCATCATTTATAGACTGCGAAAGAATTGAAGAATATTGTTATCTTATGTAGGTCTAGGACGAAACACACCACCTTGCTTTTCGTTAACATAACTGATCGAACCAGACCGCCAAGAAAATATCTCAATTGTTATCTTATATTCGACTTGTTGGAATTTTTGAAAGAAGAGGTACAAGGTGTATAAAAAGTAATGGTCATCCGTTTTAGGGGTGAATCCACACCTCCGGATCGGTGGATATTTGTAAATTGTTGTTAAAAGTTGTTTTTTACATCAACACCTTCCACTCATCCGGAAAAGATACAGTTTGGGGGAAACCACATGTCGCAAACAAATAGTTATTGAGATATAAGATATTCAAGTTTTTGCAAAATTTGATTGTGTGGAGTTATACGTATAGACAAAAGCCTACTACTACAGTCCGCCCGACCGTGTCGATGAGACAGAACATTATCATGTGCGTGCCTCGACAAGCGAAATTTAAAGGGACATTCGTCGGTAGGCCCGTACGACGTCATCGTCTCCCTGTCCATTCGGATCATAAATTTGAAGTTGCAAAATGTGAAAGAATACCTTATATCCAATGTTATAAGTAGACTGCGGATCTTTATGCAAAAGAAAAATTGTTTGCATTGACTGCAAGACACAGGAGCCAAATAACAAATTCATTCTTCTTTTAATTATCTTATTACGCGGTGAAACTAATACACTGCTGGCCTTAAATCTTTTTAATACCTCCACTGTTTTAAATTGTACGTACCCATTTTTGTCATAAATGCATTAAATCCGCAGTCTAGTTATAAGAATATTAATCCTGTACTAAAAAAGGTAACGCGTATATGACCGTACTTCCAGTGGATTAGGCGATATACCTGTCAAGGACGTTATAGCAAGCAAAAAATGCATGCGAATCGACAGATGGGCAACACGTACGGCGGACCTATCGAAGCGACGAGCGGATTATGTTTATAAATCACGTCATTGACGACCGAAGACAATAACAAAAGGAATTTCTTTGACAGTTTCCCCACTTCTCAACCTAAATTCCTTTCGACACACCCCCGACCATTTAACAAACGAAACATTTCCCCACCCTTAACTATTCATGAAAAACCGAGGTGACAACCGCAGTACTATTTTGACCGTGTTCGGAGTAACTTCTTCCCGTTCGCTGTCGCGATTTCGGAAAGTTTCTTGTGTAGTGTCCAGTGATTGTGTAGAAGTGTGGCGTTTTGTGTTTCATCGTTAATAAGACGAATTCGCAAAAATGACGGTGTCCACTTGATCCGACGGAGGAACAGAAGGTTCTGAAAAAATTGTAAGTACCTAGACATTACTATTTTATAACCCAGCATTAACATTCTCATGTATAAAAAATGGATATAAGGAATTCTTTCATATTTTGCTACTTCTTTATAATCCGAATGGGCATGGAGACGATCACTTGGTACGGACCACAGTTGGTCAAAAATTTAATCAACGATTGACGAATAAATTCTACTTCAATCGTTAATCACAATTAACGATTAAACTCCTACTTCAGTCGTTAATTGCGGTTAACGATTACATTCTTTCCAATTATAATCGTCAATCGGATAATTGATTGATGATTAACTGCTGAAATTTCGAAATGAAAACAGTATGCATACTGAAAAAAATGTAAACTGAATTTTTGTCGAGATATATTTCTGTCAATTCTCTATTTTCGCTCTCTGTCTCTCTCTATCTCGTTATTACAATTTATGGATTGACCGTGTGGCGATTAACTTCAACAATTGATTAAATCAGTCTCCAATTTTTCGATGATTTCTCTTTTTAATCAACGATTGACGATTAACTTCACCAATCGATTGAATCAATCGTCCATTTTTCAGTCATTACCTTTTTTAATCGTACACATTAATCAATCGATCTTGGTTAAAATTTTAATTGATTAATACCCAACTCTGGTACGGGCCTGGCATCGAATGTCCCTTAAGGGTGGATTTATAGTGGAGCAGCGAGGTGAGCTGTGCCGTAAAAAAAAGAAAAACAAAGAAAATACATATGTACTTTTTCATTAGTATGTGTCGAAATGTTGTCACGAATGTTGGTATCTTTTCACCACGCCGCTATCATCGCTGCTCGTAGCTCCACTATAAATCCACCCTTAAACTTCGTTTGGCTTGAGGCTCGCACACGATTATATTCGGTCTCATCGACACAGTTAAGTGGAATGTAGTAGTAGGCTTCTGTCTACGTATAACTCCACACAATCATATTTTGCAGAAACTTTAACAACTCGATAACTATTTGTTTGCGACACATAACTTCTTTCAAAATTTTTCTTGTCTGGATGAGTGGAAGGTGTTGATGTAATAAAAACTTCAACAACAATTTTCTTTGTTACGAACATTTTGGCGGCAAGTTTCTCTTACAGATATCCAACGATCCGGAGGTGTAAATTCACCCCTACATGACCTTTTTATACACCCTGTACATTTTCATCTAACTTCTGTTTCTTATGATCGACTTAGAGCATTTTCCGACCCGAGGAAAAACTTCCTCAGTTTTTCTCGGACTGGAAAATCCTTGTTCGGGAGGGTTTCGAGGTTTCGACTCGTTAATTATTCCCGCTCGCAGTAAAATTCCGGGCGTAAACGGGTTGCCCGCTCCACCGATTGATATTCAACGCGTCAAACTGACGCATCGGTTCCGATTCTGTTGACGCATTCGCATCACGACGCGCGTGTTATGTCAATAAACAGCCAAATATTGTATATCTGTAATTGGCTGCGCTGGTCCGTGTTTGCGATGCCGTTTGTAGCTGCTAGACCCCGACGCAGTGCGGCGCGGGCCGGTGTGGTGCGATTTTAAGTTCCCCGACGATGGGGTTTACAAATCAAACATCCTTTTGCGCGCGGCGCGTTTACCGGAACGTAATCGACGGAAATTGGCGAAATTTCACGAATTCCGCGCGCGGATACGAGCCCAACGCAACGGCGGGATCGATAACCACGCTTCAATCCGTAGCTTTTGGTTCGTTTGTTGCCCGCCCTTTAATCTCGGGACCGACATCGATAATTCGAATTCTATCGAGACCTTCTTCGACGGCGTTCGCGGGTTCAGGCGCCCGTCACTCCTTCACCATTATCGGACGAATTCCGCGGCGATGCACAGTGAACCACGAGCTTCTACATTTTGAACGAAATTCATGGTTTTATTAGACACTTGAAACTTGGTAATTAGGGGCTTTCAATAACGAATCTAATAATAAAGATGCAAAATCGCGTATTCGGTAAAGATGCTATAAAATTGTGGGCTGTTCTTTACTTTACCGGACTCAAAATTTGTGCCTTTCTCCTATAAATTATGATGTATTTGGTATGTAATCCAGTCGATTTGTACCCGCGGCGGCTGCAGATCGAAGTTTCGATCCTGTAGGATCAATGGTTCAGGAGTTATGCTTGCTTAAAGTTGTGCATTTTTCAGTGTTTTTGACAGGTAAGGGCGCCGCCATATTGGTTTGTACTGTCGCGCGCCGCTCACCGAGCAGAGCCGCTAGGTGGTGGTTGGTTGGTGATTAGGGCTGGGGGCTACAAACCAATATGGCGACGCCCTTACCTGTCAGAAACACTGCAGATTGCTCAACTTTAAGCGAGCATAACTCCTGAATCATTGATCCTACAGGGTCGAAACTTCGATCTGCAGTCGCCCCGACAACAAATCTACTGGATCACATACCAAATATATCATCATTTATAGGAGAAAGGGATACATTTTTTTGAAACCATTTAGTAGAGTATTACATCTGATTTTTTGGTAGGTCTCGCTCAAGGGGATGATGGAGAAAAGATGCAATTAATGAAACTATAGTAATAGTAGTAAAGAAGATGTATTGTGGTGAGTTGACAAGAAGGTTTAGCGGAGTAACTTAAATGCTTAAAAGCTTAAAGTTGAGCGATCTGCATTGTACTTGACAGGTACAATTATATAAACATTTACAGTATTGGTATTGAATAAAGTTATGAATACGCTAGTCGTTATAATGTACCTATAGCCGTAGTGTTAACACTGCCACTGCAGTGTTAGACAGTGTTGGGCAATAAATAAATCTATTTAAATAAATAATAATTTAAATAAAAATTTAAATAACAGTTTATTTGTTATTTGGATATTCAAATAGAAAGCAAAAATAATTATTTATTATTTGAGCAAGTCTAAATGAATTATTTATAAATGCAATTTCAATTATTATTTGTATTGACAAATAATAAAGTTAATTGTACTTTTTTATAGGCAGCTAGGCCCGGATTACTTTACCGGACTCAAAATTTGTGCCTTTCGCCTATAAATTATGATGTATTTGGTATGTAATCCAGTCGATTTGTACCCGCGGCGGCTGCAGATCGAAGTTTCGATCCTTTAGGATCAATGGTTCAGGAGTTATGCTTAAAGTTGAGCAATCTGCATTGTACTTGACAAGTAAAGGCTCGGTAAAGGTAAAGGCTCAAATACATAATAATTTATAGCAGAAAGCAACAAATTTTGAGTCCGGTAAGGCAAAGTTTACTCAAATTGTGTACTGGAGATGCAGTTATTCACAAAATTGAGCGTGCACAAGCTATAAAAATCTTATTTGTTCGATTAACAAATGAGAAATAATTTTTTCCTGTATCAAATGTTTGTGTACACAATGTGAGGTCCTAAACAAGAATTAACCATTAACCCTTAGCACTCGAGTAGTGACTCTGAAGCACTACTAAAAATTGCTATACCGTTCCAAAATATTCAATACCATTCGAAATATTGTTTATATTATTAAATATGTTGGTATCTAATCGATGACTAACCATTTAAGTATTGCACGAGCTGTTATATCAATTTCATAGCTATGAAATTTTAAAAATCATAGAGAATAAAATTATTCTGAAAATTTTGAAACAGTTCCGAGTGCAAAGGGTTAAAAATAGCTCGAACAATGCATTATATCGCGTTGTGAACAAAAATTAAAAAATACAGTACATTTCTTCTCGGTACATCTCAGATGTACAATTACCAATGAATATTGAAAAAAAAATCGATTTCAATAAAAACGGTACGCAAAGGTTCGCGAAATAACAACTATAATGGAAGAGTAGCTCGCAAAACATATTTCTAACGTCAACAGGGTGAAACGTTTGGAATTCGCAAAAACAGTATAAATTGTGATCCGAGTTTCTGGAATAATATAATATTTTCTGACGAGGTAAAAGTGGCTTTATTTAACTCGGACGGTAGAATTACAGTGTGGGGGTAACCAAATATAACGTTTAATAAGAATAATACAGTACCGAGCATGAAGCGTGGAGAAGGATCGTTAACGTTGTAGAGTCGTGTAGCAGCCGATGAAGTTGGAAATATGGGAATTATAAATACAACTGTGGACAAGATAAATTACCTCAGTATCTCGAAAATGTTTTATATTATTTTCTACGTGACGAAGACCAAAAGCCTTCAACTTATACATATCGTGAAAGTATGGCTGTTATACATATAATTTTCCGACATCATTCAATATTATTTTGAGGGCGTGCTTTGAGGGATTTATTTCTACTTATTTGAACCCTATCCCAGACTAGCAAAGGGATTTCTGAATCGTAGCAAGCTGTCAATATCGGCGATATCGAATTGATTATAAGCCGTTAATACAAACGAGCATCGTCGCGTCTCAGTTTAATACCACTGACGAGTGGAGCTAAATATACATAATCGTCTGAATTTCAACGAGAATTTCGCATCGGGGAAAATGATGTATGCAGTGGACCCAAAAAGTGTTTGAACATCAAACATCTGATTCCCGAGAAATTGGCAATATTCAACCTGTTGCAATTTCATAAAAACTATCGTTTAGGAATAAACACGCTAATTTATAAAGCTTAATTACTCGTTTTCCTCGGAGATATTTTTACACTAGAATTTTTATTTAATAAAACATACGATTTCCATGGACGTATCGACGCCTTTTTCTTATTAGGTGTGCAAATAAATTATTTCCTCTTTTTTCCAAATTCAAGATTTTATTACGTAAAATATAAATGTAAAATCTTGTCTGCTGACTCCCAATCTTTCTCAAAATTCTTCTTGCGTCTGGGTCGGATTTTCGTTGAGCAATTCCTTTAACTTTCTCGGCGCACCTGAACGATCGTCGTCTTCCAAATGAAAATTTCCGGCTTTAAATCTTTAGTACCACTTTTAGTATGTAGTTCTACTAGTAGTAGCTACTTTAGTAGCTTCAACAGCTGATTTTCTAAGCTGGAATGCAAAGAGTAAGCAGTGTATTATTGCTTGGAATTATTGCATAGGACTGGAATCTCTTAGAGCGCTCATCACGATTCTTCTTAAAACTGAAAGAACGCTCTTTCAGATGGCACAAAAATCGGGAAATAATTCGAATTCAGTCAGGAGTTATGACCGTAGAAAAAAAGGGGAAGGAACTTAGTTGCACACCTAATATACAGGATGTCTCAGCTGAAGGAGGCCACCTAAATATCTCCTTTATTTTTAATGCCACAAAAAGTATTTATGGCATAATTTAAACGGAATATCACAGAAGAACAATTTCTTTCGTCCGGTTATTCTTTCATAGTTTTTTCATGGTCATCGTTATTTTTTTTATCGGGGAAACTTTTTTATATTCCATCTTAATTTTATTCCATCTTAAAGCGGCTGAAAAAATACATTTGAATATGCTTCAGTCATTAACTAGATGAAATAAAAAAAATTAGTTTTCTCGATAAAAAATAACGATGACTTTGAAAAAACTATGAAAAAATAACCGGCAAAAAAATTGTTCTTCTGTGATATTCCTCCTTCGATACCATTTAAATTATGCCATAAATATTTTTTTTTGTGTCATTAAAAATAAAGGAGATATTTAAGTGGCCTCCTTCAGCTGAGACACTCTATATTATAAAATCGCTGTTTCTGTTAGAACAATTAAATATTGAATGAACAAACTCACAAAGTTTTTTGCGATTATCTCGGAAACTAAGGCCGAGCGACGGGTTTGACTACGTATGTCAAGGCCAAGGTCATCGATCAAGGTGATATTCACCAAAATTTCGCTTCGAGAATCTGGACGAAGGTGATTTTTGCGGGAAATGTTTTGTATAAATCTCCTCCGATCGAAACCTGTAGAATCGTAGTAAATTGTGCATACAATGGAGCTGCGCGTGTCCATGGGCAAACTAATAGCAATAAGGGGGGCGGTATTTCATTATTGTCGCCGTCAGTGAGTTGATGGGAAGCCACACGAACCGCCCATGCGATCTTCGCGCTGGCCTCTGCCTGTTTTGCCGTCGAAATTATAGGGCGTAGTAATTGTCCGGCGATAACTAGTTATGCGAATGTAATTATTGCACGCGTATTATTAACGGTCATGCGGAAATTTCGGCCACTCGCTGCAACGAAGAGTGACGAGAAAACCGCGCGATCCGTCACGAAATTGAATTATTGATTCGATCCTGTCAAAGCGCATTTACATCCGTCGCGAAGAAGTTGAAACTGCCGGCTCGCTACGTGTTCATAATGTAATAATAACTCCGGTACTAATGGCTATGGGAACTTTGATATGAATTTCCGTAATAATTAGAGTTCGCCACGACTACATCGAAACTTAAACGTACCTGTACATCGATGCGTTCCGGAACTTTCAAGTCTCCATTTGCTTCGTCCTTTGTCTACTCTGTTGGACACTCGGTGTCTTTAATTAACTAATTTTTAGCGTGTCAAACCTTCATGGCCGGACCATTAGTATGTCATTGACTTGTTGTGTACCGATATCTTTTGCATTTACGAAGCTAATTTAACTCGAAAATTAAACATTTCTTCGGACCTAGAATAATTCCATTGCACCAGGTCGTTAAGTATGAAACTTGACAAATGTGTTAGAAATTTGTATTTTATCTGTCAAGTTTCATACTTAATGACCTGATATACGATTTTTTTTCATTTTATGGATATAATATTGATATAATACCTCATACAATATTTGAATGTGTAGTCATTTGTTAGAAACCAACGTATTTAACAATGTAAACAATATTGTGAATAATGTTACAGCAATTTTTAGTGGTGACTCTGACAAGGGAAGGACCCCACGTGTCCGACTTTGATTTTGATAATCTTTTGCGAGACGATGCTATACGGATCCCTAATGATGTCTCCAAAATATTAGGTGTAGTTACTCAACAGTTTCAAAGATATAAACAATTGAACTTCGAAATCTTGAGCTGCAAATCATTGTATACATATCAAGAAGATATGAAAGTTTAATTATTTATATCTTTAGAACTATAGAATAACTACACATAATATTTTGCAGACATCATTAGGGATCCATATACCATCGCCTCACAAAAAATGATCAAAATCGAAGTCGCACACTTGGGGTCCTTCGCTTGTGAGTGACCACACGAGTACCTAAGGTTACTTTTGCGAATCGATTTAATTGATTCTGCGGTCGCAGTGTTTAGCGTATTTAAATTAGTGATAATTGTAGAGAATAAATCACACAATACCGACATCTAGCGATACAGGACAGAATTAAGGAGGATTAATGACTCTATTGTGACGTAACTCCCATTCATTTGTTTTGTATCTCTACTCGAGATCGAGGACGAGAAAATGCAAAACAAATTGATTCTTTGAAAGTTTCAGACTAGACAACTCCCTTAAGGATGTTCTGGAGGTATATAAAAACGCAACAAAATTTTTGAAAATTTGACAAGATATAATTCTTATTAAATTAATGCAACTTAAACTTTGCACATTTTAACACGTCTTCTTATGGAGAATTCATAAAATTCCACTTCAAACCCTATTAAAACCTTGAAAAAACGCAACTGGAAACTTCAGTTTTTTTTTTATATGTAGTAAAAATTATGTAATTAATTGTATTCAAAATTTATTAGGATTCACTAACCAGTTACAGAGCAGAAAATTATAAACTGTTACAAAACTTCAAATTTGTCATGTTGTCTCTCACTAGCATGGAAACGCGACAAGCGTAGACCACTGAATATAGCTACAGAGGGTACAGTATTTGCAAAAGTTTAATGCAAAATATACTCATGAATGGCTTTCATTGCCATGTATTGACGGATTTCGAATTTCTTGTACTTTTGTCTCCCATTGTACCTCCAGAACATCCTTAATCGGTTTAATCCGTGTGCTATTTTCTAGGTCCATACGGCGACAAACGACGCGCGTAATTTAAGCACGTTGTGACGATTCAAACTCGATTTGCGTTGCGGACGTATGTAAGCTCTTCGTCGGGTTGTTATTTCGAAAAATTCCACGGAAGCGTGCTCCGCGAAATTTCCCGTTTGAAACGCGGCCGGAATATGTTAAATAGATTTTCCAACCAGAACTTTCTCTCCATTCAGCGGCCACTTTTTCAAACGACTCGTTCCTTCGTTCGTTTCTGAAACTTTAAATTGAAAAATTACGCGACAAACCGAATTTCCCGTAAGTTTCCGGTGAGAAACGACGAAACGCCGCCGCTGGTTCGAATTCCAAAAGTTGCCAGCCGAGGTCGACTGAAGAGAAATCGCGAACTGTCCCGAGACCTCTTTGCTCGAGAACACTTTTCTTAACGATATTGCTGTTCGTTTAGCGAGCACCGCTGCGCCGCGCCGACCCCTTCAACAACGATGAAAACTGCGCGCAACAGTTTTCCTTTCTTTCGACACCTATAAGCGGTAACCACGTTCCGCCACCATATTTGAAACGCTGTAAATTGTCCCTAGGAAACATTTACTTAATTGGGTAGCCGCGAACGCTCGACTGTAATGAAGGTATTTGAGCGTCGCACATTTACAATTAGTCGTATGCTAAACTTCTACCCGACCTACATTTATTTTAAAAATACTGTACTGTGGGAAAACGGTGAGCCGCACTGCTACCTAAGTGGCGCACAGAACAATTATTATATTTCTTTACTACAAATAATCCTTCCATTATCTTGCCGCGTATTCAGTGAGGTACAAAGTAACAGTAGAAATAAAAAAATTCATTGCAAGGATCATTAAACCTAAATAAATCGTACTACCCAGGGTAAAAATTATTCGATCAAACAAATCAAGCGTCTACCATGTTCATCCTTGAAGTAATTGTCGTCTTACTCTTATAATTCTAGCATCAATGGATAGCTGAGATTCTTCCGATTAAAATGAGCCCAAACATTAGGTAAATCGGATTAATTTTACCGATTTAATATCGAGCAATTTTCTGTCTTAATTATGTACTTGCATGCCTCGCAACAAGTCTCGCGAAAGGGGTGGGGGGCTTATTCGGTAGAGTGGTGGAGCGTCTACTGGCTAAAGCTGTCACACATGCTACGTAGCGTGTGGCGTCAGAAGCCTAAACGTTGTAATTACGCGAGCATGGGGATAGGCGGAGCGAGAGAGGGATCCCCTTCCCCCTGTGACGTCACGAATGACTTCTTTCGAGGCACGCCCAGTACTTAAATAGATAAAAATAGTCAGATTTGCATCGTGTTTGGGCTCATTTTTGTCGGGAGGATCTCGGCTATGCATTGGTACTGCAATTATACAGGAAAGATAACAATTTACTGAACGTGAAATGTCTATTATTGCATGTTTACGTTTTTTTTCCACAATCGTCGAAGCTCGACGTACTCAATTAGCAGATAGCGAGCAATAAACTGTCAGCTCCTG
This sequence comes from Lasioglossum oenotherae, assembly GCA_028455765.1. Lineage (NCBI taxonomy): Eukaryota > Metazoa > Arthropoda > Insecta > Hymenoptera > Halictidae > Lasioglossum > Lasioglossum oenotherae. The sequence continues at coordinate 4,859,594 of CM052299.1, read as the reverse complement.
AGCTGATGTAAATTTGCGCTGCTGTATCTGGATGGGCCGCCGTTTTCCTCGGCAGCCACAGAAACAAATTCAGCAGTCGTGCGCGGAGTGTCGCGGCCGATCGGATGAATTAACAAGCCGAAGCAACCGAACGAACTAATCGAACGGGATTGATGGAAGCAGCTGTTGCAACGAAGCTGTAACGGTAGTAATTGAAGCGGAAGGCGGTCGAAGAAGGTACCGAACGTGGCGCGGGGATGAAAACGGAACGAGTCGGGGTTGGTTACGGTAAGCAAGTTTCGTAGTAAATTCAGCAAGTTGAGCCGCAGCATCGGGGGCGCGGAGGTCGGCGCGCGTTAATACGTAGCTCGCGGCTATTCGAAAAAAAAAGAGAAAAAGAAAAAATCCCGCGGGATCCTGAATAGCGTCCGCAATTGCGAAAGTTCCGTCGCCGCCGCCGCCGCGCCGCAACCGGAAGAAGAAACTCTCGACTGTTGGTCGGCAATGAGTTGCGAGCGTAAATCTTCGCCGTCGGCAGAACGGTTCTCGTGTTAAGATCGCGCTTCTTCGCAAAGGAAACGCGACGGCGGCCGCCATTCAGCAGACCGGAAGCTGCGCTTCGTGGGCCAAGTTCCCGTCGCAATGGCGGTCGATACTTCTGAGAAATCGGACGAAAATCGGTGTTGCTTGAAACCTTATCAGCAAGTCGAATTTATTAAGAGTTCCTAGACTGATATTTCTACAGACATGCTAGAAGTCTCAAGTTGCCCTGTTTACAATTGTTTTTTATAAAATACATTTTGTGGATCTGTAAATGTCTATCACATCACAAATTAATAGTTCAACAAATAATTTCGTCTCGAATTTCTGGGAATCGCGCCACTTGATGGTCTGTGAATGGCAAACTGCAGAGTGCATTGTCAGTTGGAGACCACAGATCCTACAATTAGTCTAATTGACTACTGGGCGATCTATTGCATAATGACCGATGCGCATTATATGGTGCGCATAACAATGCGAAGTAATCCTCTTGAAAGGAATATTCAAATAGTATGAAAATTACAGGGAGAGCATTTAACAGAACTGTTCTTTATTCATTCTAAACAACAAGCATGCTCGCCGAAACGTGAATAAATTAACCGGCTGTTTCCAGAATGGCAGACATTACCCGGCTGCGGTCATTCGAGATAATGGGGGTTGGCATTAACTATTTACGCGAAGATTTCAATTAAATACGTGGATTAGATGGAATGATGAAGCAAGGGTGGATAAGGTTCGAGTAAACAAGAAAATTCAACCACCGCCGCGCCGCGTCCTGTATAAATATCTGAATCCTTGGGCGGTTCGTTTACAAGTGTATTCCACTCTCGTCCCCGGCGCAAGAAGTCCTTTAGAAGTTAATTACCATCGTCCTCGCAGAGAAATGAAATCCTCGGGAAATTTCTGTGGAAAAATTCAATTTGGCTGTTCCCCCGTTGGACGTCGCCCGTCACGTTGTTCCCTCTTCGCCGTTCTTTGCCACTTTCGCGTGAACGTTACGAACGAGAATTAGAGATAGGGTGAATAATCAAGTTACCGTTCGAGTTTCGTCTCGTTGCTCGCACGGCGACTAGCGAAACTTAACGTTTCTGTTGTACAAATTTGCGAACGTCCTCGGGAATGATCTTTCTCTCGGCACCACGACAGCTTCCGGCGGATCCTTTGTCTTCTCGACGACTAGCGTAAACCGCTTGGCTCGAGAGTGTCGAATGCCTCGGGGCTGTTCACTTCGCGCCAACCAACAATTTCCTGTCCCGCTTTTTATCCAGCTGTATCCCTGAAGAATCAACGCGACGAACATAACTGGCCATTGCAGTCGACGAACTTTCCATAGGAAGTTCGGCAAGCGATTCCAAAAGAGTTCACAAGAATAGCTTTTTTGAATCGATTACAGAGAAACTCCATTTACATCGCGACTGTTCCACAGTGTTCCCAAATCGCCAGAATATGTTCAAAACCTCGAAACTGAATATTTTGTTGGAGATACAGTGACTCGCAGTAATCCTATTGGGGCACTTTTAAAAAGACGAAGACTCTTTTAAATTGGAATGTCTAAAATTGAATTGTTTTGAATTTTTTCGGGATGTTAAAATGATTAGTTTATTAGCTGACTTTAAAAGAATCGATTTTTTTAATCGATTCCAGTGGAACTCCATTTACATCGTTCCACAGTGCTTCCAAATCGCCAGAACGTGGTCGAAACCTCGAAACTGAATGTTTCATTGTGACTCGTAGTAATCCTATTCGGGCACTTTTAAAAAGTCGAAAACTCTTTTAAGATCGGACGTTCCAAAATTGAATTTTTTTGAATTTTTTCGGGATGTTAAAAAGATTAGTGTGCTAGCTGACTTCAAAAGAATAGTTTTTTTTGAATCGATGACAGTGGAACTCAGTCCATTTACATCGTAACTGGAGATTGATTGATTGAGATTTGAATTGTTCGATGCAGAAAATGTTTACTTTACGGAAAAGTTCGCAGTCTCTTCATAATATGCGATTACTGCTGAAACGAGAATGTTTATGAAGTTTTAATTTAATGGGGTTCAATTACCAGCAGAATTATTTGAGATCTAGAAAGAAGAGGGTAAAAAATACCGTCATTCCGAATTCGCAAGGAAGTCTGAAAGTTTCATCCGTGGATCCTCGAGTTATCCCATTTCAGGGGTTAGTGGAGGCGGCGCGGCCCGCCGGTAACAAACTGCAGTTTTAAAAGCACTCGCGGCCTATCTATAGTTATTATCGCAGAGCGTGGCGATCCTCCGAGAAGTTTAGTTTTAATTTGCCCGAGAAATTCGTCGGGAATATTCTAACTCACTCATCGCGGAGACCGAAACTTTCCAAATATTTAACTTCGCCGAAGAATATTTTAGGGAGTAACCTTAAATCGATTCGCGAAGTTCAAGCGAGCCAACGAGACGGCGAACCGTATTGTCATTCGAGCGAACGAATTGCATTGAACAATCAACAATTCATCGGATTAACATGGCCGAGATTTCATTTCTGGTCGCATGACAATTTGAAAGTGTTGCGTTCGAACAGCAGGTGTGCTAAACAAAATTTTTATAGCTATTCACGTAATCATTGAAATGTTCACAATTTTCATATCCATTAAACTTCATCGTGAAACAGTGAAAAATTTTATGTTCTTTCGAATATTGCTTGTACCGATCTCATGGTAGCCATAAATTCATTGAAATATTTACGTACCGATTTTCTTTTACATATGTTTCAATCCATCCGTTTTGAAACCAACGTAATCCTCTTATCGGGCATAATAAATTAGCTGTTAAATGTTTAAAACGAAGAACCTCTCATTCTTTAATCGTTTTAATAAACCGACAATAACGTATCGACATTGCATCGTTCTTTCAATCTCCCAACTATTTTACATTTCATGTATTCACAATTTCGTCGTAAATGCATAAATTTCGCGGTCTACTTATTACTTTTATGATGCTTCATTAATGATATCGTTCCGAATATAACCATTCGCTGGTCGAACGATAAATTCTTTTGGAAACGTGCTAACTAAGCAGAAGTTTCGTCGAAGTTATCTTCTACCTCCCCGCTTCAATTGCAGTAATTGAAGACAAACTCTTTTCTCTTCCGTTTAGCTTACACTTCGCTGGATCTTTAGAATGTCATCGTAATAATTCAAGATAATCTATTCTTTTCTATAGTTGGCGAGTGGGCGTTGTGCACAAACTTTACTCTTCTAGACAGGCTGTCTCAGCTGGATGAGGCCACCTAAATATCTCCTTTAGTTTTAATGGCACAAAAAAGATATTTATGGCATAAGTTAAATGGTATCGAAGGAGGAATATTATCATGGAAGAACAATTTCTTCTTTCCGGTCAATTTTTCATACTTTCGTCAAACTCGTCATTATTTTTTATCGGGAAAACATTTTTTTATTTCATCTTGTCAATGACAAGCATATTCAAATGTATTTTTTCAGTCGCTATAAGATGGAATAAGAAAAAGAAGTTTTCCCGATAAAAAAATAACGATGACCATGAAAAAAACTATGAAAAAATAACCGGACAAAAGAAATTGTTCTTCTATGATATTCCTCGTTCCATACCATTTAAATTATGCCATAAATATTTTTTGTGGCACTGAAAATAAAGGAGATATTTAGATGGCCTTCTTCAGCTGACATCCTGTAAATTCTCTTTTAACTAATATTTTCATTTCCGCAGACCAAAGACGAACATAATTTCTTTCAGCTTGCCAATCACAGCAAGCACATAATTTCTCTCAGCTTTCCAAGAAGTTTTTGTTCACGAGTTATACACCGCTAATATAATCTCATCAAGTTCCGAGCAAATTGACTTTTGCTCGTCTAGATTGCCGATTCGCAACGCTGTGCTACGTGTATACGAGACGCGTCTAAAAAGTAATGAGATAGATATCGATTTTCTCTGAAATTCATCATGGCCCCTACACTATTTGATACTTGCATAACTCTACTCTACCGTCGGCATTAATCTCAATCCGATCTAGCTATCACTAGCGATTTCGCAGCCAGTTTTATAGAAGCGTCAAATAGCGACGCGCCACGAAAATAGAACGGCCACGATTCGAGCGGCATCATGCGATCCAGTGTTGCGTCGAACTTAATGAAATCGCGACGGAGACGTTTAATAATTTGAAAACTACTTATAACGACAAGCTTTATCAAGGTCGCAAACATCATTTTATATTGTAAAAATATTTCTGTGTCGGTACGCGTGTTCCACTGCATGCGTGCGCGAATGGAAAGTCGAAAATCCGTAGCGAGCGAGCAAAATTTTAACTTCTACATTGCGTTGATGTGATCCTGTATCAAAGTTGTGCAGAATTACAATTGAATTACTCCAGGAATTGTAATTACAAAGTAGTTGAATTACATCGTGATTCAGTTATATTGTAATTTATAATTCAGATCTTGATTCAATTAAATTACAATGTAATTCGTAATTGCAATTACAGTAAAATTACAAAGAACTTTGTAATTAAATTACATTAATTACGAATTACGAAGTAATTAATTTAAAATAGTGTGTAAATGCATTTCCCCCAACGTTCTAAAACAAAAAGAAATGGGCCTCTAATATAGTGAAACATAAATAGCACTAGCTATAAAATCTATCTATAAAATTCTCTTTCTGTATAACTTGGCAAGGGTGACATTCTCAAAGGGATGGCGTCTCCGACAGGAGACCAGTCTGATTGCATTTCGGACACGTGTATTATGACGGCGATTTAAAACGGTTCGAGTAGCTGGAATCCCCGAGCATAATCGAGGACAGAGCGCGTCCATGTGTACTCCGGTAGCGAGCCAAAATTGGGACAAGTGAATAGAAACGCGTTCCGGGGAAGTTTGAACGTGGCTCGATGGTAGGTACCCACGTATCTCGCCGCGACGATCTCAATTGCGACCTTCGCCGATGAATCTCGAAGCGGAATCCGTCGGTACGAACAATTTAATCAGCGAGACCGAGTTTATTGGCCAGGACGTCGAACTTAACCTCGTGTTGACCAATTTCGACGGTTTACCCTCCCTGCCTCGTTACCGAGAGAACCTCGGGGAAAGATAGACCAGCTCGCTCAACTGAGAGGGACGAAACGGTGGAAAGGGTGACACGGGGATATACGCAGGGAGAGGGCTGCATTTACCGTTAACCGTGTCACGAGGAGTTTGCCGTACTGTAGTTATAGTTGGCGCCATCCTCGGTACCAGATCCGAGCCGAGAAGGAGAGAGGGATGCTCGATAGAGAAGGTGGCTCCCAGATACTTCGAAGGGAAGTCTCTATGGTTGATATTATCTCTTCACCCGGTGGCTTAACCCTATCCCTGTCCCTATCCGGCTGCAGACCACAGTCCCGTCGTCGTTCTCGGACTGCTACTCCTTCTGAGCCCAGTCCTCCACTCGTTCGCACCCCTTCTCGTGTCCGCTAGCCGCAAATAACTAGCTTGGCCGTTGTCCAGAATTCACCAGCAGTCGCCGCCGCATTCCGATAGGGTTCCCCTCTTTGCAGCCGCCAGAAGAACCATAATATATGCTGGATCCAACGTGATTCTCGTCCGTAGATTGCTGGATCGCGGCACGCACTCACCCCGAATTCCGACGCCGCACTTTTTCCATCAAACGGCATTACCAATGCGATTCATCGACCCATTCAGATCTCCTCCGCCTATACTCCATTATTTACTAGGCCACTTGACGCTATTAATGCGCTTTCGTGTTTTAATGAGCAGTAAAACTTGTTCAATTAAATTTAACCCTCCGAGGGTAGGGCTGGTGCACTGAGTGCGCCAACGATCGAATTTTAACGAGAAGAAAATTATTTTCACTTTATTACCTCTGATTTATTTTGTGCTCATTTTCAATAAAACATCGTTCTTTTGATAATGTCTGAATTATATTTATTAATGTACCTACTATCTACATGGATTTGTCTGAATACCTGATGATATAAAGTCAAAACTGAGTAAAACTGACCCAAAACAGCCTGGCGCACCGAGTGCACCGCCCCACCCGAATAAGGACGCGAGATCACCCCACCCACGAAGGGTTAACTATCCGTGTATGTTTTATAAAGATAATCATTGCGTTTCTTTAACTATTCAAGAATTTTTGTTTTACCTAAATTTTAGTTTTACCCAAATAATTAAATAATTTACAACACATTCATATATTCAGTAAAAATGGTGGCCAGCACGGCAAACTACATTGTATTACAAATATTTTACGATACGATTTCATTCAGATTTTATACCGATACTAGATCAGTCTAAAATTGACTCGAATTATTTCAAATCGGCGGATTTAATTCGATGTTCGCACAACTCGAAGATCTCGAACGGTCTGGTGTAGCGGCGTGTGTTCAAACTTCGAGGGGCCACTGTGCAGAAAACAAGTGAACTTTCCGAAGGTACCCACGGAAGAGCAGGGTCAACCCGAGTCCAAGCGTCCGCATTTCACCAGTGCAACTGCGGCGGAAAGATCTTGCCTTAATTCTAACAGGCCGCAATCGATTCTCGCGCGCAGTTTATCGCTGGCAAAGCACAAATAGTCTACGATGACTATACCCAGCTGCGCGAAATTTGCCTCGTCGATCGCCGATGGACTGTTCTTTCAGCCACTTTGAATGGGAGGGCGCGATACGCCGCACAGTGGTGCCAAATGGCCAAGAAGCGGAAAAAAATCTATAAAAACCAAACCATCCAACAAATTTGCTTGAAAATTTGTGGAAAGCATGTCACGGGTACAACGGTTATGTGGCAAGAAAATAAATATTTATTTATTAATTTATTTATTTTTTCATTAAGAATTTGTTTTACTTGTTTTACTGTTCTCCGATTTTGATGAAATTTAAATATGTTATTCCTCGTGTGTATGTTAACCAATTTCGATGAAATTTTCAGTATATATTTAACTAACATAGATCTACTAAACGTATATGTTAAATTTTCTTTACGGGGACAAATAAAGAAAATTTTTGAACTGCCTTTCTTTACGTAATTGCTATTCTTTCCAGAATTTTTTTGCACGTTATTTAGTAAACAACTGCATCTAAGTGATCACAAACAATCAGATCGTTTGGTAACAGTTTAGAAAAGTTATTCCGTTTTAAAGGGCGTACACGGATACATGCGACTGACTATGGTTTGAAAAAATTGGTCGCAGAGCCTGGTTCGCAGGAGTTCGCAGCCAAAACCTGGTTGGATATGTACTTTAAAGTGTGTTGAATGATTTGCAACAAGTTTTATCTTGGCGCCTTTTGGCGCAAACAAGTTGTGTCAAATTAAACTTTAATTCTACTATTCAAAACACCTCTTTTTTAATTTGTGTTTTAGATAAATAAATGACACGTACATTAATTAAAGCTACGTTAAATAAATCATCTGTTATAAACGTAATCAAATTACAATATTGTTCAAGTGTTTTAATGTTTTATATTCTTGTGGCTGCGTTTATTCGTAGACGCATTTACAAGCCAAAAACGCAGGTTTCGTTTTTCCAAACTTTCATGTCATATTATTCCCAGAAATAAGTGATACTTACAAAAAATTTTTATTGGTTTAAATACTCCAAGTATATAGTAAACGAAATTGCGATGAAAAATCTATGTACCTAACTTTCGAAAATTTGTGCACCGTGCCGCGCTGCGCAGCGTCGGCGTGGCCGGTTCGCCGGCTGCGGTTTTATTGCTGACGCAATAGTTTGATCGTTCCGCGCGTCATCGGCGCTGCACGGAAAAACGAGCACCAAGTGGTCCCGAGAATCGAAACTCGCTCGCTCGTTTGCTTGTTCGTTCGGCCGCGCACGCGCCTCGTCGTTCGCAAAAAAAAAAAAGACAAAAAGGAACATCAATTGTGCGTGCGAACCGGAAGAACCGACGCGTCGTCGCTGGAAATTAGCGGCTGGCAAACCGGCGCGGCGCGAGCGCGGCGGTCTTCCGGAGGTCAGTAATTAAATCCACTGCAGCGCGGTCGAACTTTGATCCTCATGAATTTTCACCGAGGCTACGTTTCGCCGAGTTACGCTCGCAGAGGGGAAAACAGGTGGACGCTGCTGTCCCGCAAGTTTCACAGAGGATCGCGATGTTTCGCGCGATCGATGCGGTCAGCTGGAAAAGTGCGTTTTCCGCGAAAACGTGGACAAAATTGGACAAGTTATCGAAGACTCGAGGACCTGCTGTGCCATTTAAAAGAACACCGATGACCTTGAAATTATGAAGAAGAAAAGAAACGTTAATGACAAGATCTGTTGATACATATCATCATATTGCACGCTTTGAACGGTTTCATTTCACTTTTGAAACTTTTGTTTATTACCACGCTTATATTAGCTTGCCGAGTTGTCGTTGTTGTTGTTGTTGTATGCGTAAAATCTTGTAATCGAATTTTAAAACACTTCCCGATGAGCTAGAGACTTGAAACTTCAAACATAGCTGAGGATGACAATGCAATATTAAAAAACAAATTGAGAAAAAACTGTGCGACTCCGACTTGTTTTATTATTTATTTTTATTTAGTTATATTATTTTATCCGACTCCAGATTTGGTCGACAACGCCTTTAACCGACGACGAGTTTGATCCACAACGACTTGAGACACAGTATGACCATATTGTATGATAATAAATATGATAATACTGTATGATAATACATACTGTGGTCGTCTTAAGTAAAACGAGTCAAATATAATTTGATTTCGTTATTATAAAAATGAAGAAAACATATCTAGTGAATCCAGTTGGAAGTCGTCGTCACGAGTCTAACTCGATGTTACAGTTATAATGCAGGAGGCTGAAGACCTTTTCTCTTTTTACGACGCTAAACGAACAGTTGTACCTTTTTCATAATGAATCGAGAAACTTCTTTCCAACATTTCTTAGCGAAATGAAGTTCGTGCGCTCGTCAACAACCCTTCGGTACTGTAGCACATATTGTCCCATGTCCCGTTGTTTTTCGAAGTGGACGAGCTCCATTGTTTCACACGTACCTAGCGGGAACGCAATAGAAGCAAGAACCGCGGCCGCGAGCCCGCGTTGTAGTTAATTTAGAATTGCTTCGTCATCGCGGAAATTCAGATTGCATTCACGAGAGACGGGGGCATTAATCATGCGCTGCGTTCGGTTGTTTTAACGCGGTCCCGCATCGTGCGAATGGTAAATAGCGCTGTGTCGAGTACCCGAGAACCAAGTTGCTTAACACTTGGATTACTTCTCGTTCCGCGTTCTTTGAAAATTACATACACCGACGGCGAACCTTCTCATTCGCGACCAGCTGCCGCCGTTCACATCGTTAAAAACTATTGTATGTATTAATATACCTAAAGAGTTCAGCAATTGCGTTGTTCTCCTTGTGTACCTTCGTTAGTTGCAACAATGTGAAAACATACAGTCGGTGTGCAACTTTTTTGGCATTGTGTGTCGGTGGAAGTAATAGTAAAATAAAACCTCTTTGTATGAAAGAAGACGTCGATTGTGTTTTTATATTGTGCTGCAATGACGTCTGTAGTCTTTTTTGCCATCTGCATTATTTTTTTTAGAAATGAAGGTGACCTTCAATTATTTAATCAATTTTTAAAATTATTATTTGACATCATACGAAACGTGGGCCAAGCCAAACAAAGTCATTTGTATATGACATAATGACATTCAAGGTTACACAAGGTCAGAAATAGAAGACATTTTAGAAATGATGGTGACCAATTTTCTAAATGTAATGCTATGTATTCTTTTATATCATACGAAACCGTGTGCCAAGCCAAACATTCCTTCGTACATGACATAATGACATTCAAGGTTACACAAGGTCAGAAATAGAAAACATTTTAGAAATGATGGTGACCAATTTTCTAAATGAAATGCTATGTATTCTTTTATATCATATGAAACCGTGTTCCAAGCCAAACAAATTGATTCGTACATGACATAATGATCTCCAAGATTACACAAGGTCAGAAATGGAAGAAATACTTACTAACCCTTTCACTCCCCTCTCAGGGGACATTCAAGTTTATTAGTGATTACGGGGAATTGAGTTATTTCAGCGCAACTTTTTACAAGTAAACAAGTCTACATCTGGAGGAAAAGATTCTGTAAATTTAAAGGGTCTGTAAATGTTCATTTCTGCCGTAAAATGGCGCTGAGTAGCTGATAGGCAACGTCCAGAATCGTTCGGAGTGCAAAGGGTTAATATTGTAGGTAGCGGCAGACCATAAAGTTGTGCAGAACGAGCTGCGGTATCCTTCGTTGGAAATGGATAGAATATGACGTACTCCCTCGTTTTGTCAAGGTGTCGAGCGATCAACTTCAGAAGAAGAGAAGGGTATAGCGATTTCCTTATATTGGAAGAAACTTGTGGTTAGTGAGCCTGTATTATGTGAACAGCCTTGTACCCCGATGTGTTCAAATGAAGAGGGTTCTATCTGAAATGTTCATCCGTCCCATTAACGACGCGCACTTTATCCGAAGGCGACGCGATACCGCACGCCGTGATTCTCTTCTGTCCACTCGCAGCTTCCTGTTTCGCAGTGTCAGCGATGCCGGTCTCCGAACGCCCGCACGGACAACGGTAAAAACTAGAAAAGCGTGGCCACATAAGAAAAGCGCGGCTGGGTCCGCACGGTGTACGGAATGGAACGGAATGGCACGGGACGGGACGGGACGGGACAGGATACGGAAATGGCACTGCGTCCTACGGGATACGTCGCGCGATTGTTTTGGCCGTGCTCCCATTTCTCCGGCTTTATGGGCAGCGGACAGAATTTGTGGCATCCCGTGGACCGGCAACGAGCGGCACTTTTGCCTCGCAGGTCGCGGCCATTCCGCCATTAGTTACAGACCCGCTGGCTTTTGCGTGACTGTTCTTCTTATTTTTCGAACTTCCCTTGGCCGCTCGCCCTCTGCGAGCTTTTTCCTCCTGGCTCTCCCGTTCCGCAGAGTGAGTATATCCCTAGTACCGGACGCTCAAAGTTCTCTTTAAATAAATAGAACAATATTTTACTTGGTTTATTCGAAGTGATTCAGAAAGTGACTAGAATCAAATGAAAATTAATCAACATTTCCTTTTACTAATCACTGACTCGAATTAACATCATACTTTGATTATATGATTTTAAGGAATCACGAAGTAGCCTCTAGTATCGGAAGGGTCATTCCATGCCAAATCGATCACTTGTTGCAGGCACCATCGTCGATTTCGTTCTAAATGATATATGTTGTAGTACTTTACCAGCTCATTGTGACGCCAATTTATATGGTTCCATCTTTTCCAAGGGCTCGTTTTAAAGGGAATACTTTTCTTCATGATTTCTCAAGGTCACCTTCAATTTTTTGCTAATACATCTATCTGTTTTTTACGCCTATTTCTTAGAGGATTTCAAGGCGAATTCAATAAGTATCATAACATAAAGAAATTGCGAATAATTGCTCTTTTAATTTGTTTTTCACAAAAAATTTGCTGTTATCACGTGGAGGAGCTCTCTTGAAACCACGCTATACCTGATAAAAACATTTTCGATCGGACTGCTAATAACAGTCCGTGATTCACCCTGCATAATTCGCGAATATAATGGTGAAAACATTTCAATGTTATCCGCAGGTTGCCGGTAGTTAGGAAATCCGTACTTTATCGTATTTCCTCGTTCTTTCGTAACTCGGCAGATGTAATACATATTCCGTGAGCTAACTCTCGATCCCGGAAATCCTTGTGCACGGGGAAATTCCCCCGTCCGACCCTTGGCGGGTCGAAATACACTCTTGTTAGCGACACAAAGCAGGGAGATTCGAGGCAACAAGCGAACACAGTGGTGAATTTCAGCGCGACACCCGCCAAGAAACAGCCGCGTTGATTCTACTTATCCCTGTCGAAGCCGTTCGTTTATATTCAACCGCTTGGCGAATTTGCTCGACTTTACGCACCGTCGATTCGACGCGTGGCCAGGCAGAGCTCGTACCTTTTTCCGCGACGGTCGGGAGAGGCAAATACGATTTCCATAATCGATACCGTGTCGAGATCAGCCCTGTATCGAGGCTGAGATTCTCGTTTTGCCGATGGGATCACCGACGCGACGCGACGGTTGCTTCTGTTCCATTCTCTCTCTCTCTCTCTCCCTCTCTCTCTCTCCCTCTCTCTTTCTCCTTCCTGTTCTCTGTCGCCTTTTCTCCTCGCGGCGTGATTCCTTCATCCGTTGGTGCGCTGTCACGATCTCCTTCCGGATATTTCCCGAGAGGAGAGTCATCATCCCCGAAAGAAATTTCGTCGGCAGACCTCCTGCGGACGGAATGCCTGTTCCGATTATCGGGAGAGCCGGATCGAATCACGATTTGTTGCGTTCAACGTCCGCGATGATAAACGCCCGTGAAGAGATAGAGAGAGAGAGAGAGGCGAAATCGGGTTAGCAGAGGTTCCATCCGAGGAAAATGGGGAAATCGGGCTTGTGTTTCGAGCGAGATCTTTCTGTTCGAACGTGGGAATGTAAAATGGACAGGTCGAGAACCGAACGCGAGATTTCGTTCGTACGGTTGCTCGACTTTTAACCGTTTCACGGGCGACGATCTTCCGAAACGGTACAGTGTTCGTTTGAATTACTTAGCCACTTGAAATGAATGTATCATTTACAAAATAATACATACACTACCGGAAAGTTTGGAATCACTGCGCGCGAATTCAGAGAAACAGGATATTTGTAAGAAAAACTGAATGCCCTTAGAGCAACCGAGCAAAATTTATTTGTCAAGAAACTTACGAGCAGTATGTTTTACGTTCTGTATTATTTGTTTAACAAAAACAAATGTAATACCTCTTTCGTTTAAGGGTTAAATCGCATCTGATCATTCTTATCATGATTGCATAGATTCCGCTCTTTCTAGTTATGCCGTTAACAATACAAATTTCCGTAAGAGGACTTCACGGTACTCTAATCGAATTAATGTCGACAGATGAGTTGCTCGTTCTGGAAAGTAGTAAGGGTAGTTTTAAAGAAGAAACGAGATGGAGCTAGTCCCGCGAAGGGAGTTTCTCAAGTGTTACGACGGCTTTTTAATGAGCCTTTAGTGCATTGCAGTACTCGTCAAGCCGAGATCATCTGCGGTAATCTTCCGACAGGAAATATTGCTCAGTACTTAATGCAAATTTAATAATTAATACTTTTAGCACAATATCTTACTAAATTCGGGATACCACGAAACAAGTATTGCGAAGAATGTCTAACGAATAAACCGCATATCGCAAATCTTCATACTAATAAAAATGAACAATTGCAATAATTTACTTTACAGTCACAAATTAATTTCGTCGCTGTACACATGAATTTATAGTATACTGAAGCCAATTTAAATAGGATTCCATAGAATATTATACAGGGTATCACCCGATTTTGACATCTTGATTTTCCGGCTATTGTTACTAAGTTGACCTTTATATGACCTTTACGTGTCCATTCACGAAAAAACTAATAACATCAGAATATGCTCCACTCGATACCATTCAAGCCTCCGCTGAAACATTTTTTGCTACGAGTAATAATAGCGAGGAAATCAACAATAAACGGTAACGTCTGACAAGTAACACTATCCGACTGATACTCGCTGATTTAAATGAAATTTAACGTACTTATTAAACATCGAAAAATATTAAACACGTGTTTTTTTGTTTCGGCTAAATACGCTTTTTAGGGGTAGAAAGCACCCCTCGACCTCTGCAGATAGAAACGTTTGTATGTAAAAATAGGGTGGGACACCTTGCACATTTTCAATTCACTTCCAGATCAGAAGTTTCTTCTGCAACTTGATGCAAATCAAATTACGTAAATTATTTTTCGAATTTCCTCGTTTTACATTAACTACTTGAAAAGTAAAATGGTCTTCAATTTTCCGGGAGTAGCTCGTTGTGAACAATAATTCGTGTACCCCAATAGTATCAATTACTAAACTCCGTTAGACAAAGACTGTGTTCTATCGTAATGTTTAACAGTGAACGCGTTTTTTAATTGAAAATACACAGAAAGTTTGGACGCGTTCTACGTGCAGTCTCGAGTTTCGAAATTTTTTAAGCGAATTCCTGAAACGAACCCGTACAAGAGCACGGAAATCTGCCACAATGGTTGCCAGTAAAAGTTTACGAGAAATTCGGAGAACTGAACGATACCATGTACGAGCAAATCGTGGCGCTTCGTTTCCAGAGCGCTGGATAAAACCGGAACCAGAACACACATAGGAACCCTCTATCCAACATGGATCCAACGTGGCGTTGATATAATTTTACTAACGCGAAACGTTCGATCCTGGTCACTACTCGAAGTCGAATACAGTGGTCGAAATTTCTATAAAGTCATCTTGTTTTCCACAGATATTTTAAAAATATCACCATTTTTGTTGATTTATCGTATCTGGTCTTCCGCCTTGTAGACACTCGGATAGAGGGACTGCGTACTCTACACCGCTATGTTTACTATTTACGTTTTTCTTAATTTTTTTCTGTGTGGTGCAGAACACGCGTGCGAAGTTTCTATAAAGTCACTTAATGTTTCTCTGTATTCTGAGCAGAGAATTACGGAAAACTGCAAATATTCTAAAAGTATTAGTTTTAGAACTCACAGAAATCCTGTTTGTTATAATTTGATTCACGTGTATGAGAATGCCGAGAGGAAAAGTACTAACAAGTGAAGAAAACGCATCAATCGATGCTTATAAAGATATGGCCTGCTCTAATCACGCAATTGCTAAGAAAACTAATCGGTCATATACTGTGATTAATAATTATATCAATTTACGTGAAAATTACGGAAAAAAATCATCATAAAGGTACTAATAAAAAATAGTCAAAGAGACAACATTCAATATTAATGAGGTCTGCAGCTAAGGAAAGGAAAAATGCAGCACAATTTCGAGCTGAATTAAAGCTCCCAGTAACAACAAGACGTGTGCAACAACTTTTAAATTCTTCTGGACAAAAATACAACGTAAACCAGGCCTTAAAGAAGTACATAAACCGGCCCGCATTGATTTCGCACGGGCACAAAACACAGTGACTTTATAGAAATTTCGACCACTGTACTTTCCATCACAGTTGGCCTTCAACGTCCTTGCGTCTGAAACGCGTCTTAAAACGCCTTGCTAGACAGTACATAGAAAATTGTATCATTCTAATTTAAAAAAAAAAAACAAACAAACAAAGGTGACCTTCATATGTCCTCTACACGTACACCTATAAAAAACGCATAACTTCTACTGCCAACAGCAGTCGAGTTATTCAGATGCCTCACCCTGTATAATAATTATGCTACTAACTCAATTTGCAGAAATATTTCAGCTCGTCGATGTTACTAAACACTATACTCGCTGAATTCGCAACTCTGCATAACTTCCCGTGCGTTGCTATTTGATTCAATTATGAACGCTGCGCAGTGTGTAAAGTGAAAGTAGACAGATCGTACAGAACGTTAATTATTCAATAAATTACAACAATAATTACGGATTCATTCGACTGACAAATTAAATTGCGAGGAACGGGCTCGGGGAGAGCGAAGAGCTGTTAATAACAAATAAAATTAATGTACAGCAACGAGAACAAGAATAAAATCAGCGAAGAGAATCCGCGCACAACTCGATCCTGCGTAAATATGATATTGTACAATTAAATTTTGGTTTGATTATGCGTAATTTATGTATTATTTAACGTTACATGTTTACCCGCGGCAGGTAATTCAAGCGACCGGAAAATACTTGTGCGATGAATATTTACAGACACGCGGGGTGGCTTATATTCTTTCGAGCGAGCGAGTCAATTAACGAGTGCTTCGTAAAAATCGAACGTGCTACGGGGGAATGAAAAACTGTCGACGGCCAAGAGAGGACGCGAAGGTTAACGAACACTTCGTTGTCTTTCGATACGGTGACAACCTATTAGCAGACTGACGTACCTTTCGGATTTCAGTCGTCGCGTTTTGTACTGTTTGTTCGATGCTGACACGTCCCAACAGTTACGTCTCCCGATGGAAGGCTCGCATAACAAAAGGAAAGCACTCGAGCTTTGGGACATCGATCGGATGACCCGGTACCATGGAAAGCTCTTATTGTTTTCGTCAATCGTAATACTGATACGTAAGATAAGCCGTCCCTCAAGATGGCTTATCGTACAAGACCTATTTACAGACTAATTGAATAGCCCCGATGAAGCGGAAACTCGAACGAAATTATTCAGTATTTTTCAGAGCAATTTTTCCATTACCATTTTTCTAGCATCAAACCCTTTTAACTGTAGCTTGATACCGTCGGCGTTTTGTTTCGCGATATTTGCATGGCAGTCGTCGTCGTGGCTGGCCAGAATAATTCGGAATATATATTTATGTATATTGTAAGGAAAAGCCGTAAGGAGAAACGGATTTATTAACAAAATTGGGGGATTAAACTTTACTTTACCGGACACCAAGTTTGTGCCTTTCTCCTATAAATTATGATGTATTTGGTGTGTAATACAGTAGATTTGTTGTCGGGGCGACTGTAGATCGAAGTTTCGACCCTGTAGGATCAATGGTTCAGGAGTTATGCTCGCTTAAAGTTGAGCAATCTGCAGTGTTTTTGAGAGGTAAGGGCGTCGCCATATTGGTTTGTAGCCCCCCAGCCCTAATCACCAACCAACCACCACCTAGCGGTTCTGCTCGGTAAGCGGCGCGCGACAGTACAAACCAACATGGCGGCGCCCTTACCTGTCAAAAACACTGAAAAATGCACAACTTTAAGCAAGCATAACTCCTGAACCATTGATCCTACAGGATCGAAACTTCGGGTAGAAATCTACTGGATTATGTATAATCTACTGGATTATTCATTAGAGTGGAAACAGAAAACCCCGGCCGCTCGCTGCATTTTCAAAATATTATCTAAACAGATAACTGGAAAGAATCCTTTTGTACGCAAGAAATTTAGTACTGGTTTTAATATTTTGGTGAACGCAAATGGACACGAGGATTGCCCATTTGGCAGACACATAATTGGTACGTATTCTCTAGGAATTCGAATACGCAAATACATATTTCCTGCTTGTTTTATGTACTGATACAAAAAAATATGCGTCTTTGGGATCAATGTTTCCCATGAAGTATCCCGGAAAAATTATATTTATTGAAGTTCGGATATTTTCCATTTTAAAATGTTCAACCGTCACAAATTTCTTTAAAATATAAACCTGAATGAGCCATCTGGTTTTTCTTTGAGGCAGTAGCTAGATAAAAAAACGTGGTAAAAATTGATCTTTGTGTGCTTTGCAGCATTTTATAAAATACTTTATATAATTACGATGGAACTTTATGTACAGGTAAGTTTGTTTGATCGTTTAATTCTTCTGTTATTTCTGATTGGGTTGGCTGTTAATATACACACATACACACATGTGCCATTCGTAGTTCAACTCTGTAATACGTATACGCATTTTGAGTTGGTTAACGAAAAGAGGAAGCATTTTACGGAAAATCGAAATAAAATATTTTTAGCAATATCCTTCGGTCAAATGTGGGAAAAATGATGGAAAGAATCATTCGAGGCTGTGAGAACATTCACGGACATTTGAATAAAATTTCTGTAGGAGATATCGGTACGTGGAAAGCGTCGGTAACATTGTAGAAACATGGCCGCGTCATAGTGAGTTCTCGTTGTGCCGTAACGCGCAGATTCACGATACTATTTCGTATTTAAAGCGCGCTGCCGGCATTTACTTGGTCAGCAATGTACCCGCCGGAGCGTTGTATCACATAATAACGCGATCTCGTATGTGCAATGGAAATTCCGTGGATTCTTGGCTTCTCGTCGTTCCGAGGGAATGGGAGAAAGAGATGGGAAACGGGGAGCTCTCTGTAGGTCGAACGAGAAAGAGGGGGAACGGCTTCGATATTACTCCGGGGCTATATTAAGGCGCTTAATACTTTGAGACTCTCCGAGATCCAGGAAGATACTTCAAAACATCCACTGCTATCTGAATTATAATATGATAAATCCACCTGGATAACCGTTAAGACCGGCTAAATTCGATTCGAGATACTCGAGGAGATGAACATTCTTATTGAATTACGTTCGGTTATACTGATACGAGCATACGTCACCAAAGACAATTTTATATTTTGGAGAATGAATAGACGATTCTTAATGAGACTCTCCTTTTCATATTTTTTAAGAATTTTATTCGCTTTGACCATAAAAACTGTGAATAATTCCAACGCGAACGATTTTTCACGAGATTTTTAGACGACATTGTAAACATTTATACAAATTAAAATTGATTTATTTCAAATGTTAATGATGTAAGAAAGATTAAGACTACAGTTATCACTTTGATCACACTCAAATTATTGAAGAAATAAATACATGTGTTACGAGCCGAGGGCTGGCGGATAGACGTGGCCGAGGTTTTGTTCGTATGAACAGGATTGTCGTGAACTAGCCGGTGCCTGTTTCATCATCGGGTGTCACAGGATAGGTTTTCGTGGACTAGCCGATGCCTGTTTCATCATCGGGTCGCCACTAGGTGAGGAAAGACAGAGGGTGTCGTGGACTAGCCGATGTCTGTTTCACCACCGGGTCGCCACTAGATAGGAATTCGTGAACTAGCCGATGCCTGTTTCATCACCGGGTGTCACTAGGATTTCGGAAAGAGGTAAGGTCTAAGGGAATACAGCTCTCGTAACTTTATATTGATGATAAACCTAGAGCGGTAAAGGTTTATCAATGTGAGCGGAATGCTAACTACTGGACTTCAAAAAGGTGTAGATCAAATATTAGAGACTCTCAATTAATAATGTAAAGAGCACAATATATTCTTTAGAAAATTGGAAATACACTTGTTGCGTGTTTTTAATGTATCGCGGAAGCTAATTCCCGATGTCTCGATTTTCACGCACTGAGAAATGCGGGGGTGAGTGAAATGACTTGCCTTTGAATACGCGTTTCGAAACTTCTTCTGAGTTAAACTGATTGAAAGGGAATCTGACCCGATCTCACTATATGCGTACTGTTACGTGATCAGTCTTCAACTAAGCCCGTGGAGGCCAAGCTCGAGCCCTTTATATACTAGTCAAATTGCTCTAAAAATTGTGGTAGGGATAACCGAAAATCTGGAGGACTGTATAAGTTTTCCAGATGCATCCTCTTTCCCATAAGGGGAAAACTGTTTATTTGGGCATGCGAGCTGGACCTCCTGCACGAACACGTGGTTGCAAGAAGGGAGTAAAAGTCACGTAGGCAAAGCCTCCGTACGTAACACATGTAATGTGATCTAATGATTTTCTGTCGCTGCGGGTTCTAGCGTTAAGATCAGGCGGATATGCAAGACAACAATTCGAATATCATCGATTCCCGGGGAACAGAAGGTCGCGGATGACGGAGGAAAGGGGGCGGAAAAACCGGGGAAATCTCCAGGAATTTCAGGGACGTTGGCGAAGCGCAGCCACCGCAAGTGTTCGAGGGATGGGAGAGAAGACGAACGGCATCTTTTCGTAATTACCCACCTCCGGAGAACGCATTACTCTTTGTCGTCCGACGTACCACGGATCTTATCGTCGCCGAGGGGGTGCGCCGCGGGAAACTGAGGAGTTTTGTTCGTCGGAGGAAGCGAGAGGATCGTGTCCAAGGTCTGCGGAATTTCGGTAGAAGATATTCTTCTTCCTTTGCGTCGCCGAGCCGAGCCTCCTTCGAGCGTTGGAACCATCTAACGATCCTACTTTCGACGACCGACGGAAGAATTCGCGGAACTATCGCTGAAAAATCTGGCGAGGTAAATAGTTTCGCCGGCGCTGCGAACATTCTCCGCGAAGGAATTGCAACCCCCGTCCATCGGATTAGGAAGAATCGAATTTTTTCTGATAAACACTGCCTGCCACGGAACGAAGCCCAGGACAGCACTTGAACTAAACGAACTCTCGAGATACGGTAGCAACAAGTAGCGCGCTCGAACTTCCCATACAACTGATCCTCTTGTTTTAATCGTGACTGGATAATACAGCCAGGAGATACGTTCAAGTAGTTAAAGCATCTTTTAGAAAAACCAGTTTGCATGTATTTGAGCCGTTTATTTTGAAAGTGGCCTAACTCCATTTTCCAGAAAAATCAAGCTAGCAATTTTAATATCTACATTTCTACGTTATCTTTTCATTCTGAAGCAAACTGTAGCTAATACATTTAATATCACAAAGATTTTGTGAAAAGGAAATTAGCTGGTTAATAGAATGATACATATTTTTATTTTGATAGTGGCCTGAGTCCATTTGTCAGTTGTCTGATGTTGTTTGAGGATTTATTATCAACACGATTTTTGGATGCAATTTTTGAAAGGGTAAAGAATTCTGATGGAGAAACAATAAATTGGTTAAAAATACGCTGGATGCGGTTTTAGAGAAATTAATGGTGTTTTTCAAATTTTGTAATGAAATATAAAATAAATTGAATATTGCTTTTTTTAATTTTGAAAGTGGCTCAAGTCCATTCTTGGTAAGAAGACACATATTATTCACTGAACAATTGCTACTATTTTAATAGGAATTGTAAATTTAACACTGTTAGATACTCTTAAGGAGTGTGATACATCGATATTCTATACGTATATTTTTAATTTCATTGAAACGCAAACTTAAATATCTCAATTTAAACTTAAATATCTCAATTTAAACTTAAATGGACTTGGGGGCCACTTTCAAACTAAACGGCTCATTTAAGACAGGGTCCTACAAACCTGAAGCAGCTCACAATTTTCTATTCATTTTAAACTGTGATACGATTGATATTCCAACTCTATTACATTCTTTATGTGTTTAAAGAAGTTCACAATTTTACATTATTTATTTTATGTTGTATCACGATTGATATTCCAACTCTGTTACATTCTTTATGTGCTTAAAGAAGTTCACAATTTTACATTATTTATTTTAAATTGTAACACGATTGATATTCCAACTCTGTTAAATTCTTTATGTGCTTAAAGAAGTTCACAATTTCACATTATTTATTTTAAATTGTGACACGATTGATATTCCAACTCTGTTACATTCTTTATGTGTTTAAAGAAGTTCACAATTTTACATTACTTATTTTAAATTGTATCACGATTGATATTCCAACTCTGTTACATTCTTTATGTGCTTAAAGAAGTTCACAATTTTATATTTTTTATTTTATGTTGTAACACGATTGATATTCCAATTCTGTTACATTTAGTAATATTTTTCGTTCGAAAAAGATATAATATTATACACCCTCTCGTTCTGGCGCCAAGCGAACAACTTCAGAGGAAGAAGAAGGGATAGCGATTTTCTCATTTCGAAAGAAATCTTATATGGTATTGAAGACTTCATACAAATAATCAAGTCCATATAGTTA
Organism: Lasioglossum oenotherae; assembly: GCA_028455765.1. Taxonomy (NCBI): domain Eukaryota; kingdom Metazoa; phylum Arthropoda; class Insecta; order Hymenoptera; family Halictidae; genus Lasioglossum; species Lasioglossum oenotherae. The sequence continues at coordinate 4,837,713 of CM052299.1, read as the reverse complement.
CACCAGACACTCCGAATGTTGCAGTTGCAGCATGGATGCAAGTTGAGATAGACAAGCAGTTTGAGTGGTAAGCTGCAGGCTTTAGGAGATGTCATTCACTCTGACTGTCGTTCTTTTTCTACTCTGCATCCGTGATTTATCCCTCTGCATTCCTTGATAGATTTATTGTCTTCGTGACCATGCATTTTACTTATACCATATATTGTATGCATATTGATATGTAATATATTAGTTGCTTGGTAAAACAATAATTTTTTGGTTATTTCGAATATTTATATTAATATTAAAATATTGTAAATATTTGTAATATCACATCCATAATGTGTCAATAAGCAGGGCAATTCATAATCATTGAATTATGAATACGATTCATATCCAATATAGAAGACTGCTTCAATTACTCAAGAACTACTATGAAATGTATTCATTGGATTTTATAAATGTTATAATACGAGTTACACATTGATAATATTTAACATTTCATATTAGCCATGTCAAAACATTTCGAACTTTATATACGACCGTTTATATTGCACAATTCATATCTATGAATATTATTAAATTAACATTTGCCTGCTCGAAATAATATAACAAGAAATTCACATAAATTTCATTCATCAAATATAAACTATGAATTGAATGTATACGAGAGTAAGTCACTTGATCAGAATAGTCGTAAACTCATGTTATTGCGAAACAAGTGACGATAACTCAGAATACGAATATTACGAAGCTGCAGCGAAATCTATATCGCACAAAGAATTGAATTGCATAGACAGAAATAGAAAATATTTCAGCGCACTTTATCGACTGCATCATTCCGTTATTTAGCTATCTATTTCACAATTACGTTGCACATAAATCCAACATGGACATGGCAGACTTAATAACCTTAAAATTTCATCCCTGTCACAGACGACCTCGCAATCGATGCAACCCCGACCACTAAAACAACCGAAACTTACTCAGTGCAACACCCATTCGACATTTTGCTCGAATTAGTAGAAATAAAGGGAAAAATATAACTTCAAAATTCAAGAACGGAATCCGTTGAAAAACTATTTTTACACCAACCCAGTATCTGCTATTCCGAACATGTCCGAAAACTCGCATTGCGGAATTAAATGTCACCGATGCCCGTTCTAAAACAAAACAAAGCGCTGTGTAGTTTAAAGTGTAACACACTGTCCTTGTGTTGCATTCCGATAAAAAACTATGTGCAGCGACACACGATGCGACTGTCAACGGTATCGCTCACGCTGACAAATCGACGCGATGTATCTAGAGGCCGTTAGCTGCGAGACATCCCTTCATATCTCACGATCACCGGGCATCAGCGAAGTCGTAGAGCTTCGCTAGATGCGCCGGGGCTTTAGCGTTTATGATACTCCACTCGAGGCGCATTATATTTTCAGATTCGTTCCGCAGCGTTCTTAAACGCACCGGGTATTCGCCTGTATCCGTCGGCGACGTCTCACAATGTGAAAATATCGAAAACATAATATTATGCAAACAACTGATTAAATTCTTCATATTTAACGTATAACAAACACTTTAAAAGAGAAGTCACTAAAATAACGAGCGATACACTCACAAGCTAAATTTTTAAGTGAAAACTTCTTTAGGCGCACCGCGTACATAATTGCTGCGCAGTGAATAAGTTTGATCCATCACGCTCCGAGGTGAAACGCTATCCGGGTAAATTCGGCAGCCGACAGATGTGCAATCGTCATAGAAGTTTTCACTTCGGTCGTGCGGTTTTATGCACATAGAATTAGTCTGTTTTTATTTTTTTTGTTAACCCTTCTGGGTTTTTATATGGATTTATATGGTTTTATATGGAATAAAGTAATGATACAATAAGAATATAATAATATTACAAGTGAATACAGTAACAATGTCCGTTAACACTAAATATGCACATTACGATCTTTGAAAAAAGAATGAATACTTACAGGGGAAGGACCCCAACTGTCCGACTTCGATTATGATAATTTTTTGTGAGACGATGGTATATGGATCCCTAATGATGTCTGCAAAATATTAGGTGTAGTTACTCGATAGTTTTAAAGATATAATCAATTGAACTTTCAAGTTTTCCAAGTCCCATTAGCCGTGTAAGTAGGTTGCGTGAAAGTTCAATTGTTTATATCTTTCAAACTATTGAGTAACTACACCTAATATTTTGCAGACATTATTAGGGATCCACATACCATCGCCTCACAAAAGATTATCAAAATCGTAGTCGGACACTTGGGGTCCTTCCCTTGTTAGATAAGCTTTAATATTTAGTAAATGCGTATTGTCGTTATCGATCGTATTTATTGGAAATAAATCTTTAAATGTTTTCAGCTCTACGGTTCGATCCTTTGTTACGAACAAAGCAATTTTGCTAATTTATTCAAACATTATCAACGTTTTTGGATCTTTTTCAGGATTAATAATTTGAAATTGCGTCTGTAACATAAATATGTTGTAAAATTGTTGAAATAATATTAATATTTAGTTTCGTCATGAGTGTGTCTACATTGAGAGGTGGTTGGAGGCCCATACTAATTGTAAGTAGGGCATTTATTAGCTTGCGTCTTTGTGGATTATACAATTCGCATTGCCATGTTATGCGATCAAGGCTTTCGCAGCTCTGATTGCATTCTGTATTTATTTTGTTTCCAGGTTATAATATGAAAAAAATGACTTATTAATCCCCTATTGACTTTTCTGCATACGAATTGTTAGATTCGAATACCTGACTAGCCAACTAATTGTAGTATTTCTTAACAAGATCAAAATTCAGTTATGATTTCTTTATTTTTGTCCATTGCATGATGCCGGTGCTATGCTTGTTCTCTATGAAAACTATTTGAATACGATAAAAGGAGGTTTCGCGGCCGGTCGAGGGTTTTATCGAAAGCCTGACCGGAGCACGTCGTCGTCGTCGTTTCGAGCGTCCCGATGCGGTGCCGCGTTTTCGATCCCAGCCTCGAAGACATCCAACGGAGCCCAGGCTGTCCTCCAGCACCCGGTCTCTGCTGAAGAAATATCCGCAGGATATTGGCGCGCCTTTCTCTCGCCGACAGAATATCGATACCAGTGCACGATAGTTGTCTGGTCGTTTGCGGCAACGCGGTGTCCTGTAACCGTACGATATCGACAGGAAATCGTCGTTGCCGTGAAACTCACCGCGGGTATACAGGCTAAACGAATCGGAGACGGAACTTGGGCGTACCGGGATACCAGTCAGCCGAGAGCCGCTTTTATGCGACAACAGAGCCGCGGCTCTTTGACTACCGACCCCATCGGCGGAACGCTTTGTGTCGAATTATGCGCTCCGAATATTATTAAAATATTTTCTGACCGGTTCTTTTGCCCACTGACGTGATTGCGCTTTTTGTGATTGAGCCACACGCGTAGGGGTCCGAATGGATTAATATAAAAACAATATTAACATTTTACCCACCGGTGATTATTGCATAATTTTGAAAAATCTATGGTACATGGCTAAACACTTTAAAGATTCATATTATATGAAAAGATTCATATTTGGCGCCATTTATTGATTGGCCAATACTGAGATCCATCTCTTCGATTCGTTTCATTTGAAACCTTCACGGTTTACTTATTGTTAGTCGACATGTCACCAACATGGAATCACCACGTTATTACATAACCTGGCTGACGTCACCCTCGACGACGTCATCTAATAGTTTCATTTAAAAGAATCATTAAAAGAAAATTTCTGTGCTTTCTTTTGGTACAGCATAATTATTGAAAATCTTATTAACAGGCTTCCGGCAGGTAATGTGTTAACAGGAAACCTACCACGAGGGGTCAAATGACGAAATTTAGATTTTTTATTTGACATTTTATCATTCTCATTTCAATTTCAAAAACCCCACTCCTTATTCCTTCCGAAACCGATGGCGGGTTCGTTTCTGGTTCTGATTCTGAATCTCACCGCTTCGTAAGATCATACGTCTTTGATCATACTCATTGTTACACATATCCAGGTTGTTTTTTATTAATTGTACAAATAAGTTCTCAGCCTGAGAATAAAAACGGCTGTATTAAGTATTCAAACCGAAACAGACTTCATCGCCTCGCAGACTTCATCGAGTCAAAACAGCCATCTTTTTTCACCAAGGGATTCGTCGTCTGCCCGAGAGGTGGAAGAAATGTGTAGAAGCAAATGGAGACTGCTCTCCCGATTAAAACATACTTGTATTTTAAGTAAGAAAATATTGAATTTGATGAAAAGAGGCTGAGAACTTATTTGTACACACTGAGAAAAAAATCCTGTCGAAACAAAAAAAAAATATGTTGATTCAATAAGATGTACTATTGAAAAGCGCCAATATCATATGAACTTATTTTAATATTTAATACTATTGAATTTCAATAGCAAAACTCACTTCCGCCAATCATATAAGCCAATAGCTTGACCATCAATGTTTTCAAAAAAAATAAGATATGGCCTCAAACCAATTACAGTATAAATCAATACATTTCTCAAATTTTTTTAACAACATATCTGATTGAAGGAAAAAAAGAAATATTACGAATAATAATATACGGTATTGAATCAAATACTATTTTCAATCATTTCATGATAGACGATTCAGATACATGACGATTTGCTTCTAAATTTCATACTATTGAAAAGAATACATTGATATTCATCCAAGTAAAAAATTACAATAACACGCGTGTTATTGAAGTAACTACTTTTTTTTCTCAGTGCACATAATATTATAACATATCTTTTAGTTTCACGTTAATTTCATTTTTATATCTCTACCTCTCTTCGTCTTTTCACCCTTCCCTATTCGCCCTTTTCGTACATACTTCGAGACTCATCTAGTCTCGTTCGTTTCAAGTTCATACAACTGTGGACGCTAGTTTCTTGTATCCGGCGTACCATTCCCGCTTCGTTCGTTGTCCCGCAATCAACGTGGTTCAGCCGTGATTACTCGTCACATTCAGAAACGTTAGCCTTCTAACGTACCGATGCCGGACCCGCAAATTAAGATCACAGATAAGGGTAGGCGGGGGCTGGTTGGTTGCGGGAAAACGAGTAGGACGCGCGGAAAAGCTTCTCCGTAAGCCGAGGGGCGGATCAACCAGGTCAGATAAAAGCCTGGCTCCGGCTAAACGATGCCTAGATGAGCTAATCCTGGTATAGTTCTCGTCTGGAAGGACAAGAGATCCTCGTGGAAGATGTTGATTCCGGCTGGAGGATTTAGATAACGCGTCGGCTATGGTAAAAGGGCAACGAAACCTTCCCGCGATTGGAGAGAAACGAACGGAAACGAGATAACGTCTGGTTATCTCTTTTTCTGCTGCTGCTATTCCTCCTCTTATCGGACCAGCGTCCATTTAGAGAATCGTTGGTCGTTCGCTCCCTGTTCTTCTTTTTTTCTATTCCCGCTCGCGACGCTCTACTCCCCAGATCGAGATAACAGGGTAAATTAAAATAGAGTTTCGACCGAATTTTCGGGGAATTGCCACTAGGAGACACGTAGGTGTAGGAGATCCGGACCGTAGCGGATGCGGAACAGTTGCCAGGCAATCATGGAGGGAGGAAAATGTATTTGAAATGTTTAGGAACCTCGCGCGAACTTAAGGATGTTCTGGAGGTACAATGGGAGACAAGAGTACAAGAAATTTGATGTCCATCAATACATGGCAATGAAAGCCGTTCATGAGTACATTTTGCATTAAACTTTTGCGAATACTGTACCCTCTGTAGCTATATTCAGTGGTCTATACACTTGTCGCGTTTCCACGCTAGTGAGAGACAACACGATAAATTTGACGTTTTCTAACAGTTTATTATTATTATTATTATATACGGACCAAGGTCCTTTTATACAAATGTATACAGTTTTTACAGTATAACTGATAAAAACAGAAAGAAGACATGACAAAAAAAAATAACAAAAAAAGTCTTAACCTAAGTCTTAATTAAAATTTACATAAAAATAGACCGCGCGAAACTAAACAAGTACAGGTAAGATTAACAAATAGTATTGCGCAATTTTGTTTTGAATGCCTGTAACGTGCCATTAAAAAAATCGATATTGTTATAAAAGCTGTTAGAGCAAGCAATAATGCGATTTAATGGATTTATTGTTCCATATGAGGATTTGGATTTCATTGTTTGAAATCCTGCTCTCGTTCTCAAAACACGTTCAGGTACATAGAAATTGATTTGCCTTAGGAGTGCGGGACAATCTATATTATTATCAATCAAATTGAAGATAAAGCTCTGGTCGGAAACTGTTCTACGATCGGATAATGTTTCAAGGTTGACTGTGTTTAATATCATTGAGTAATTATGATCAAAGAATGACATTGGGTTGTTTGTCCTATATGCACAATTATAATTTTAATAATAATAATAATATAGTTTATAATATTTTTGCTCTGTAACTGTTTAGTGAATCCTTATATATTTTGAACATAATTAATTACATAATTTTTACTACATGTAAAAAAAAAACTGGAGTTTCTAGTTGCGTTTTTTCAAGGTTTAAATAGGATTTGAAGTGGAATTTTATGAATTCTCCATAAGAAGACGTGTTAATATGTGCAAACTTTAAGTTCTTATAATTCTTAAACGGTGCAGTGAATCGAACCCAAACTTTGGTAATTGCATTAATTTAGTAAGGATTATATCTTGTCAAATTTTCAAAACTTTTGTTGCGTTTTTATATACCTCCAGAACATCCTTAAGGTGTCTTCCGTTTCTTGCAATTGACGCAGACAACTTTTATTTTACATAATCATCCGCAGAGTCTGGTTATCGATTGCCATTAAATTGAAATACAATTCCATTTTGTTTCTATCTTGATTAGTTATCAATGTTCTTCTTCTCCGAAGAAATTGTATAATAAATCGTTGAAAGAACTTTATATTCGTTGATAGAAGTTGGTTGTTTCGACGACACAGACATATTGTCATTTTTAAAGTAGTTTTGGACATATTTTGCCGCGCGTTACATCTTTCCCACTGGGAGTGTAGATGGCTACGAGGCTACGTGACGGAGTCGCACTTCTTTCAAGAGAACTTCGCGGTGTAATCCGTGCGCCACAAAGCCACCGCAGAATTGTCCGCTTTTTCTCTGAACGGTATCGTTCTGGCGAGGCTTACCACCGCTTTATTATTCCCACGATGTAAAAGTGCATTAGCGGCAACAATAAAGAGCACGGCCGCACAGCGGGCTGGGAATGCATTTTTACTGGCCGGAAGTCATAATGTCGTTGCAACTTTGGAAATGTTGGTCACTGATTACTAGACAGCGGGTTTTTTTGCATTAATGACAAAAACGAGCAGGTGTAACTTAAAACAGTAACAACATTAGAAGAATTTGAAGATACACCTATACAGTGGCACACGAAACTATTCGAACGCTCGTTAAAACAGAATAACTTTTTTTATAATTGTAACAAACGACCTGATTTTTTATAATCAATTAGAAGCACTGGTTTATGAAATGATATGCGAAAAAGATTTTCCAAAAAATTATAATTTACAAAGTTACGTGCAAAAATAAAAACGGCCGTTGCAGCGAAATGCCGCATAGCGAGGTACTGTTATATTATTTTCAACCTATTAAACATATTAAGAAAGAAAATCAGTTTCTATTCCGCTCCAGTTTGTTGCAATTCAGGTAGAACATTTTTATTTTGCATAAAGATCCGCTGTCTACCGATTACTAGACTACGGATTTTTATGCATTTTTGAAGAAATTGGCTGGGTGAAATATAAAACAGTAACCGATTAGAAAAATTTAATCACACATTCACAAAATGTTCATCTTTATATGCTTGTTCGAATTATAATTCTACTTAAATTTCATTAATATTGACATTTTCGTCCAAACATTTAGAAAGTCGTGCACATGCATTAAATATATGGGATATATGGGATCGGTCTTTTTTGATCGAATGAACTGCTAGATCGGCCGCCCTGACCGTGTGGTGACGAGTGCGGGAGTGGCGATAGATAAAGGAACCCTGACGAAGGTGCTCGAACGTACGTCGCGTCCCGTCGTCGTAATCGAGCCAAAGAAAGGATGGCTGAATGCCGGAGTGGCTTACACGTACTCACCCGATTGTTTTTCCCGAGCCGGTGACACGGGCCCCTTTGTCATCTCAGTTCGCCATTGGCCGAAACCACAACGCCACACCCACGTTCCCTATCTTTCTCGTGTTACACGTATCCACGAAATGCCGGAACACCTACGCTTTAGCCGAACAGAAAAGCGTAGCCACTCTAGCTAATGTCTGCGTTCCGTCTCTTCCTCCTAGTTTTTCTTTCAATTCACCCTCTTCCCTTCGTCCTCCCGTTTTAACTACTTCCTGACCCACTTTCGGCGTTCCCTCGTTAAACTTCCTCTAGTCCGATGATGGGGGAAGACGTCTTGACGTCGAGTGGCTGCGAGCATCGACGATAGAGCGAAATCACCGACGAAATTACAGATTTATAATTTTATAGGATCCCGCTTTCTTATTCGTTCGATCATCTGAGATTCTCGAGCTTCGGGACTGCAAGCTCCAGAGCGCCAGTCTTTTTACATTGAAAACTTGAATTCTCGTGAAACTTGAAACTTGAAATGACGCTGGAAGTGATGTGCCACGCACGTCGAAAGGTTTTGTCCCAGTGTTGGAAATTTGTTCTCTCAGAATTTTCTAATCTTTTATCATTTCATTTGTCTTAATTCTTCTGTCTTTTCTTGATAAGATACTTTTTACTGCACACACAGGGCTTCATCACGCGTATCCTGGGCAGAACACTCTATCCTGGGGATCCGAGAGGTTGTATCTCGATAATACTTTAGCAAAAGGAAAATTATTCCAGCGTTTTGAAAACGTCTATGTGCCACCTCCAATAATATGTCTGTGGTTGTCAGGAAGAACGCCGTATGTCACATACTTTCACTTTCGAGATATTGTCGTTTGAATTTTTGATCACTAATGCTTTGACATAGGACATAGGATATCGGTTAAGTTGCACTATTTTTTTGAGCCTTTAGAATTTGTTTTCATGACTATTCTTCTGGTAAATACATGAATCCTATAGTATACAGCTCAATTAATGCACGAACTCGAATTTTTTGAAATTGTGACATGCGGCGTTATTCCTTGCAACCACAGATGTAATCAAAATTACAAGTGAAATGTCTACAGAACTCTATTCAAGGTTATTGCCAGTCAAATATGTCAAATAAACGCAATCATCGTGTACTCTCTTTTACATGCTAGAGCTTTTGTCGAAAGAATAGAATTTAGGCGAGGAAACGGGCTTTCCGACGCACTGCGTAATCAAAATTACAAGTGAAATGTCTACAGAACTGTATTCAAGGTTATTGCCAGTCAAATATGTCAAATAAACGCAATCATCGCGTACTCTCTTTTATACGCTAGAGCTTTCGTCGAAGGAATAGAATTTAGGCGAGGAAACGGGCTTTCCGACGCACTGCGTAATCAAAATTACCAGTGAAATGTCTTCAGAACTGTATTCAAGGTTACTGCCAGTCCAATATGTCAAATAAACGCAATCATAGCCTACTCTCTTTTATACGCTAGAGCTTTCGTCGAAAGAGTAGAATTTGGGCGAGAAAACGTGCTTTCCGACGCACTGCGTAATCAAAATTACAAGTGAAATGTCTACAGAACTGTATTCAAGGTTACTGCCAGTCCAATATGTCAAATAAACGCAATCATAGCCTACTCTCTTTTATACGCTAGAGCTTTCGTCGAAAGAATAAAATTTAGGCGAGAAAACGGGCTTTCCGACGCACTGCGTAATAAAAATTACAAGTGTAATGTCTACAGAACTCTATTCAAGGTTATTGCCGGTCAAATATGTCAAATAAACGCAATCATCGCGTACTCTCTTTTATACGCTAGAGCTTTCGTCGAAAGAATAGAATTTAGGCGAGGAAACGGGCTTTCCGAAGCACTGCGTAATCAAAATTACCAGTGAAATGTCTACAGAACTCTATTCAAGGTTACTGTCAGTCAAATATGTCAAATAAACGCAATCATCGTGTACTCTCTTTTACATGCTAGAGCTTTTGTCGAAAGAATAGAATTTAGGCGAGGAAACGGGCTTACCGACGCACTGCGTAATCAAAATTACAAGTGTAATGTCTACAGAACTGTATTCAAGGTTATTGCCAGTCAAATATGTCAAATAAACGCAATCATAGCGTACTCTCTTTTATACGCTAGAGCTTTCGTCGAAAGAGTAGAATTTGGGCGAGAAAACGGGCTTACCGACGCACTGTGCGCATTCGCGCTGCATCTGGTCGCGTCGGGGCCGATTGCAATTACCCTTGAGCCTGGCACAGTTTGGGATCGATTTGACGCGCGACGTCACGTGCTCTCGAAGATCCCATCGAAGTCCCAAGAGCGTCGCGGTCTTGCATTATATAGGGGACGTATCAGGATTAACTGCGACGTCTATCGAGAGGGGAGGGTGGTAGGGAGGCGTCGAGAGCCGTGTGTCGCGCGTGCATCGTGAATGCAGCCCGCGTCTCTGACGACTTCATCTAGTTACAGACGGCTTTATCCGGGGACGATAACAGGCCGCGATAGGCACGGCTGCTCGCTGCAAGGCGACGCGCGTTTCCGACCACGTCTACATCCGTGTTTTCATTCGGTAAATGGACGGGGCGCATTGTTTCGCGGCGCAGCGTCGAGCATCGCAGATGAATGGAGCTACGAATCGTCTGAAAGCCCTTTTTTGTTTTCGCGGCCTGTATATACATGCATTCGGCGCGAATGCATCCTCCGCCAGAGAGAACGACCGAACAGTAACTCCAAGCCGCCGTTGATTCTCCGCCGCGTTTCTATTTAGCCCCGACGCGGTGCGGCGCGACGCCGAGCGCCGTGCTTTCTCTGGATTTTCACTTAATTCCCCCTTTGGTTTAATAAATCGCCCACCCCGCAGTAGAAACATCCCAACGTCGCGTCGTTTCGCGCCGCGGGTAGTACCTAATTGGGGATATCGCCGTTATTAATTACCGAATATAAATTTCAGAGGAATGTATGGGCCGCGATAAAGTACCGTTGACAAAGGTTTTTCGTAACGAGTTTCTCGACGGAGGAAGTGATAAATCGACCCTACTAATAATATAGATCTCCTTCGATAGGCGGTTCGTAAAAATGCTCGCATCATGCTTCGACAAACATTTTCTAGACATGTCAACACAACAAAAACATCCTGTAAACAAGAAAGCGCTTGTAAAAATTAGTTTAAAAGAACGCGCTATTTAATTTTTAAAGAGTTACATGGAGGGCTAAATTATTCAAATATTTGGCCGTTAGTTTTTAAACCAATGGCCATAAAAGGTGTTAGGTAGCGGTCAAATTTGAATAATTTGGACCTCCATGTAACTCTTTAAAAATTAAATAGTGTTCTTTTAAACTAATTTTCACAAACGCTTTTTTCAGGATTATAAGAGGTATTTCTAAGCTAACGAACTCAGCCGTATTTTGTTTGATCTCGCAACTTTTTACGGCCATAGGAACTTAGCTCCTGTTTACAGGATGTTTTTGTTGAAATTTCATCAATTTTTGTTGAAATTTCATCAATTTTTGTTGAAATTTCATCAATTTTTGTTGAAATTTCATCAATTATCCAGTAGGTATCAAAGCAAAAAAAAAATGTATGTGATGCTGCTATGTTTTATCCTACGTATCTATTTCGTAATGTTTTTTTTTTTCATTACAACCCCTTTAAGGTGTAAAATTTCAAACTTTGATCATTATTCCTTTGAGTGTTTGTTATGGTGGACCTATGTACCAAATTTCAAGCTTGTAGGCCAATGGGAAGTACCCAAAAGGTTTTGATGATCTGTCAGTCAGTCAGTCAGTGACAAATTTAGCGATTTTTAGGTCCTATATCTCGGAACCTACAAATGTTGGAAGTTTAATGTTTTGTCAATATTGAGACATGATAGCATTTAACAAGTGTACTTAATAAGTGTAATTACATCTCTCCATCTGCCTCCAGTACCGAGTTATGAGCCTCTAAAAAACGGCTAAGTTGTTTCGTGTAAAAGGAGGTAATGCGAGAACTTGGCTGGTGCACTACCGTGCACCTAGATTCATCGGAATAACAGATGTCTCGCCGAGGCTGTTTTACAGTCTTCACTTTGGAAGTTCCGAGAAGTCGATGAAGCATGTAGATCGTAACACAATAATACAATAATAATCTGAGTTATTACAGCTTTGAAAGACATAAAAGGGAAGTCACAAGAAACGTAATAAATGAAGGAGAAAATACGATGAGATTGGTCCCAGAACCCCGTGCATTAAGAAGACGTAAGAACTGTTATCTGGAACAACTCATTACTTAACCCTTCGAGGGTGGGTCTGGTGCACTGAGTGCGCCAACGATCAAATTTTAACGAGAAGATCGAGAGTTATTTTGTGCTCATTTTCAATAAAACTGTTCTTTTGATAATGTCTGAATTATATTTAGTAATGTACCTAGTAATGTACATGGATTTGTCTGAATACCTGATGATATAAAGTCAAAACTGAGTAAAACTGACCCAAAACAGCCTGGCGCACCGAGTGCATCGCCCCACCCGAAGAAGGACGCGAGATCACCCCACCCACAAAGGGTTAATTGTACTTCGAGAGCCTTCTTAACGAATGTATAACGAACGTTTGTATGTGCGTCTTTAAGGGGGAACTATACCCTACTGAAGTGACTAGAAAGGAACTAGAATCTTACTAGATTTTTGGTGGAAACATGGGTTTGCGGGAATCGATTTCTTGTCTTTATTTGAGCATATTTTGGGCTGGGTGAGGACTCATTCTGTAGAGGAAGGTTAACTACAGGGTGGCCATCTCATGATGTAACAAGATTATGTTTATATCTAATAATATGAGTGCCCAAAGTAGAGAAAAAGTCTAGAAAAATAACCGCAGATTTCAATGTATTTTCCTGTCTCAAAGAGGCTTTCCTGTCTCAAAAAGTCAAAGAGACTGATATGATGAGATGACCACCCTGTGATGATCCTTCCTCTATCAAATGAACCTTTGTGCAGCTCAAAATATGCTCGTATAAGGACAAAAAATCGATTCCCGTGATTTCATTCACATTAGCATTGATTTCCCCATGAAGACAGAGGTCCTCTCTGATGCAGAGCTAGTCTAGAGCCAATTTTAGATGAGTTCATTTAGACGAGATGGCGCCTAATTAGGAGGACTGTCGATCAGTGCTGCGAGATTGTGCAACATTTCGCTGCTGCACTGCTATCAACGTGGAATTATAGCAAAACTGACACAGACGAGGTAGATATTCTAATCGGTGGCACTAATAAGAGAGCGACCTGTCCTGTATAACGGCATTCGCGACGAGCTGAATAGAATATGGAAATAGCAAGCAACTCCATCTCGTGTTCGTTAGGCAGTTGCGTGTTTATCAATTGTTTATCAATGTTAACAAAATTTTTTTTTGCACAGACGTTGATAACATTGATAAATAGTTCCTTTCCAGTTACAATCCGAGGGTATAGTTCCCCCTTAATTCGATTACCTGCGGATATCAGTTCGTCGAAAAGAAGCGAGTCGTTTCGCTTTATTGGCGCCGTGTGCCGCTACCTCTAGTGGACAATTGCGTAATTTAACTAGTGCTCATTAGATCCTCACTCGTGGAGCTTTCCGAAATGGCGTAGTCCGCTCGTTTATCCCTTCCGTACGTCCAGGTTATCGAGGCTCTTACGGTGCGCCGTGTTTTTATTTATCCCCCGTTGCTTTTACCATCCTGCAATGCGAGAAGTTTCTTTTGTTAACGGCACGTTACGCTGCCACTTTACTCGCCGGCTGCTTTGTCATCATCCTTCTTCGGTGTTCTTTTCTTCTAGCAACGTAGCCAGCCTTTGAATGAACACTTTGACGTTGTTGACGCGTCGGCGAAGTAAGAAGCGGTGTAAATAATGTATAAACTCTGGACGGCGCGTTGATTGTAAATTGAAGGGACCATCGTCGGAGTTGCGAGAAGGCGGTGCTCAAACGGACCAAGATACTTTCTAATACTCTTTTATTAAGGGGGTAGACTCGTTCCTAGGATTGCAAGGGTCATTACGCCTCGTAAATGTAAAAATTGTTTGAATAAAAGAAATTTTTAATATTCCATGTTTTTAAGACGGACTAAAAAGTATCGAATAATTTTTCCTACCACCATACAGACAGTCCTGAAAATACTTGTAAGATTTAAAATTTGTTTGATGATTGATGCATGAATAGTTCACCTAAGTCACTAACAGTTTCATTGCACTGCAAATAATATGAACTGTTTTGCGAGTTTTCTTACTTTTATCTTGCGCCCCACGTTTTTCGTTTGAAATCGTACAAGTATTTTCATAGCTATTCAAAATTCACAATTACAAATTTTCAGGATTATCTGCATGGGAATCTGTATGTGGGACTAGGAAAAATTATTTTATACTCTTTAGTCCGCCTTGAAATGGTGGTATATTACAAATTTTTTTTATTTAAATAATTATTTTCTACTTTTTAGTCTGTAATATTGGAAAGGTGGTATATTAGAAATTTTTTTTATTTAAATAATTATTTTCTACTTTTTAGCCCGTAATATTACATCGTCATCCAACTCTGAGCTATGTTTAAAGTTTCAAGTCTCTAGCTCATCGGGAAGTTAGCTTAAAATCAATTGCAAAAGTACCGAACAGACAAACGGACAGTCAAGAAAGCAAGTTATTATATTAAAAACGTGGCAAAAATAGAACTTTTGAGAGCGATCGCAGCCTATCTTTTATCTAGCGCTTTGACTACTGAAAACTCCCATCTTTGCATTACACTGTCCAACAAATTTCAACTTTTTTTTTGTTTCCCAATTACTGTTGGGTGCTTCTTATAGAGTTTTTTTGCTGATTCCGAATCTGTCGTTAATTTTTCTCCTAGACGCACAATTTTTAAGAAACATGACCTCGAAAAAAAAACATTTTTCAACTTCAAACAAATAAATGTTTTTTTAACATACTAAACACAAATGTTTTTTTTCAAAGCCATGTTTCTCAAAAACCGTGCGTCTAGGAGATAAATTAAGGATAGATTCGGAATCAGCAAAAAAAAACTCTGTAAGAACCACTCGACAGTAATTGTGGAACAAATTTGATGTTGGACTTAACTTTCTGTTCAGGCCGATTGCAATTCTCATCGAAAAACGAAGAATTCCTTAAAAATTTATTGTAAAGTCAAGTAGAGGCACCTTAAGACTGTAGAATATTCCGATAGAAAAAAATGAGGTATTATAAAAAAAAATGCAGTACAGGGCAAAACAAATGGGGCGTGAATGAAAAATCGAGCAAGAACAGCTTGGCACGGAAAGTGTTAACACTTTAGTAGCTGTTCTGCAGGACGAAAAAGCATATTCGGCTGATATTAGTCGGCACTCGTTGCGCTTCACTTTTCGCTCGTTTGTGTCTTCATCGTCGTGCTTCGCCACCGTTTCAACGTTTCCTTCCTTCAGCTCGGTCTAATTGTGCTTCCGTGCCGCACCACGCGAAAGGGTTAAATGGTCTCTCGCCTCACCGAGGGAAAGGAGGAGGAAGAACCTGAAAAGAGAGCCAGCACCGTGCCCGGGGAAATGGACTAAACGCTAAGCCAGCGGGAATGATAGTTCGTTTAGTAGCCGGAACGAGTCGCGGTTCAATTATCAAATATCCGGGGGCTACAACGTTCTATGGACACACGAATATAATGTGATTCATATGCAGCGACCCAGATATTCCCTCATGGAAAACAGACATATTTGTCTAACCAAATTACCCGGAAACGGGAACTTCTGATTCAGCGTCACAGAATATATATTTATAACGTGGAAAATTGAACGTTATCGGATTTTTCGGACGTAATACGGTTTGTTCAATTTAGGCAATTTTCTTGCCATCAAGATATCGGATATTCGTCTCCCGAGATTCATAAATCAATCTGTTTGTTGTTTGATGATACTGCTCGGAAAACTATCGGGAAAGGTACACCGAGAGAAAAATCCTGTCGAAACAAAGAAAATATATGTTGATTCAATAAGATGTACTATTGAATAGTGCTAATATCATATGAACTTATTTTAATATTTAATACTATTGAATTTCAATAGCAAAACCCACTTCCGCCAATCATATAAGCCAATAGCTTGATCATCAATGTTTTCAAAAAAATAAGATATGGCCTCGAACCAATTCCAGTATAAATCAATACATTTCTCAAAATTATTTAACAACATATCTGATTGAAGGAAAAAAAGAAATATTACGAATAATAATATACAGTATATTGAATCAAATACTATTTTCAATCATTTTATGATAGACAATTCGAATACATCACGATTTACTTCTAAATTTCATACTATTGAAAAGAATACATTGATATTCTTCGAAGTTAAAAAATTACAATAACACGCGTGTTATTGAAGTAACTACTTTTTTTTCTCAGTGTATATTTTTTAATACACTACTCGATGCTACTCGTTAGTTCTTGCAACTGTGATTAAACTAGTCGGTTATATTATATATTATTATTATATATTATATACCGTTATTAGGATGCATTTTGCAAGAATATGTAATATAGAAACCTCCAATGTTCATTTAATTTCTACCAAAAAGTGTATAATTGTACTACTATAAAAATATGGAACATTTTTGGTTGTTGGTCTTCGTCTCTACCCTAGTTGTGAATAGAATGCACGTTGATAGTAGCATGATTTTTTTGCGGTTCGCCTGGGAACGAAATTTCGCGAGTGTCCAACGGGGAATTTGATCGTCAAGAATCGTCTGACGTAACGATTATCGAGTCCAACCAATGTAGGCATACAATAGATATAAATTTTTTCCTTTTTCAGGAAATTACGAACTGCAGGGGAAGCTCTAATCACTGAAACCGTAAAATAAATCGTAGGGCAAGGGGTTGAATACAAGTCACGTGGCATTCAGTGTGATAATAAGCTTTACCTTTGTCGCGAACGTCGAACTAGAATGTAGAACGCACATACTAGAAACGTCTCCGTCGGGATCCTGCCGTCGAAGAATTTTGGTCTACTCGGAATGAAATACGCGACTGTCACGCGCTCGCTTCGCTGGCTACAAAAGAACCGAGAAACGGAGATGAAAAGGGTGGCAGCATGTGACCGGGAATGAATAAGGAGATTATTCCTGGGTCAGGAGATAGCGGTTTGGAGAATTCAGGAAAAGTAGAGACGCGACAAAGGACAAGGAACATTCCGATCGGACGTATTGACTGAAGGGGTAGAAAGGATTGCGAGTGTTGCAGTCCTGGGACGTGTTCCTCGACTGTTAAGGTCCTGAATCTCAAACTCGATGGCAAACTGATGCGTCGTATAACGCTTGGCACTGCGCAATGGTTAACGACTCCTTAAGGGTGGATTTATAGTGGAGCTGCGAGCATCGATGATAGCGGCGCGGTGAAAAGAAACCAACATTCGTGACAACATTTCGACACATACTAATGAAAAAGTACATATGTATTTTCTTTGTTTTTCTTTTTTTTCACCGCACAGCTCACCTCGCTGCTCCGCTATAAATCCACCCTAAGTGTTACGACTATGTAGCCGCTGTAATTTCTTCCCGCGACGAAATTCCTTTGTGAAAACTTCGAAATTCGTTTGCGGATTTCTGTTGTGTGTGTGTGTGTCTGTCGGTGAACATGGCTGAAAAGTGCCTGTACATTGCTTGTCGTATTCGATGTTTAGTCTACTGTCAGCTCTGGAGAAAGTTACATGTGTTTTGGTACGATCAGCGATTGTTCGTGGCGAAACAATTCGTGGCTTTTCCTCCACCATAATGCATCTGCTCACACTTCATTGCTTGTTCGTGATTTTCTGGCCAAAAACCAACACTGTAATGATGCCCCAGCTTCCATATTCACCGTGTAACTTCTTTTTGTTCTGAAAAATAAAGAAAATCCATTTTTCAGAAGCGTTTCGAGGATTGGAAGAGGCGCTGGCATAAGTGTGTACAGTGTTCGGCAAATTTTATTTTAAATAATAAATAAACGTGTGATTTTAATTGCAAATAATAACTAAACTTTTTAATTAAATGAAAGTAATTTAAATCATTCCAACAGTGATCTATTTATGAATTCTTCATTTTAATTCTTAGTTCTTTTAATTCTTAAAAATAAATAATTATTTTTGCTTTTTATTTGAATATCCAAATAACAATTAACTGGTTATTTAAATGATTATTTGTTTAAATAAAATTTATTGCCCAGCACTGAGTGTGTACTACCTGATGGAGACTATTTTGATGAGGATAACATTTATGTGGACGGATAACTAAAACTTTTTCCGAAAAATGAAAATTCCCATTATTTTTTTAACACATCTCGTTTACCTTCGTGAAACGACTCGGGATGTTGCGAAGTGGGTACCTTCGTGCCATCTTCTCGTGGACGAGAAATGCTTGTATCTTGTAGCATTTATATAATTTTCAGATCTGAAGTCTGACGTGCAAATTTTGATCGTTTCGTTATTGTAAACAGGCGTTCTCGCATGTTGACTGGCCGTCGAGGCTCGATTTATGCAGAGCAAAGATTGATTTATTTGGAAGCTGCCGGCTGACGGCCGAACCCCTCGACCGACTAAATACATTGTCGCGCGTCACACGGTAATCGAGTTTTTCGCGTGTCATTCGCGCCGCGAAATTGACGTCAATTGCAAAAAATCTCTCGTCGCCGATCAATTGACCGGCTCGTTGAAAGAGAAAATTGTACGCGCTGCACTGCATACGCCGCCTACGCTTCCACCCGCTCTTCCAACGGGGCGTCCGCGCACCGTTCCCGAAACGTTTTATTATCTCGAATAATAGGGAGAATTATCGCGGCTCTAACGAAATTGGCATTTCCCGTTTGTCGCGACATCGTTAGCACCTGTTATTCCGTGAATTTTAGAACGGATTGCTGCGAGGACAAACCGACGAGACGTGAAAGGATGATTTATACTGTAGCTCTCAAGGAAATTAGTCGTTTTTGTGCCTGCTCTGTGCCCAATCCAGAATTCCCGATTCAAATCCCCGCCCCCTGTGTCCTAGAAATGCTGTAATGGTTATTTGTAGAAAATCTCGAGATGAATTCTAGTAAATCGCTATTGTTGCGGCGAAATCCTTGAAGCGTGGTATATGTGTACATTTATTAGTCGACGTCGACGTAGACGTATTGGTGCACTTGCAAGGAATTTTAGTAGAAGCATTAATGCTAAACCTATCGAGCACTAAAAGCGATTAACATGTTTTAGTTTGCAACAATGACGTGGCTCTATTCAGTTAGATTTTCTGCCATTTTTATAACAATATGTGCTTGGTTACAGAATTTTATCGAATCAATTTCCACGTGAGCAACTTTATAATTTCAATAATTATGAAATGAGAAATATAAAACCGGTCATTTGACCAGCAGTGGTAGGTTTAGTGTTAACCCCTTGATTTATTTTACGGTTCCAGTGATTAGACCTTTTTATCACCCGAATGACTCGCTTGCTTTTGAAGATAGAAGAAAGAAATGTTAAATATTCCACGGAAAGGTAAGGTTAATTCCTATTAGAATTTCTGACATTCAGTGAAAAATTAATGACAAGAATTAAGCATCTTTGCCCAAATGATCGCAGTGTAATTAACCATTCATATTTCCTTCGACTAAGACATATTTATTTCCCGGGCGTATTATTTTAATATTATGAAGCTTCGGGCTGTCTATCAATCCGTTGTAAAAATTTAAATCTTTGTATGAAGCTTATAAAGAGGAAGGGAGAGAGAGAGAGACAGACATATAGCTGACGTATGAAACTTAATCATGCACGATAGTTAATTACGAATTCCGAAGAGAAATAACTCCGTATTCGTGAGCGTAAAATATACTGTATTGCTGGGTTTTTAATTATTTCTGAGAGATGTGTGAAATATGTAGAATATTTTTCTACCGTGAACAATTTAGTAATTAAAAGATAATTTGATGGGTCAGTTCGATGTGATGTATCAAGAAGAACTACATATTGTTTGCTTGTACTCACTCCGCTAGTTAACAGGATTTACTAACACCAACAATAAACAGTCCGTTGTTAACTATTACGGCTTCTTTGAACGCATATAAAATTCAGTTTTCCGGTATGAGAGTCGATTCCACGAAAACAGTGCTATTTCTGCGAATATATATATATATAATATATTTGTATTATACGGTAATAAGTACATATTGCCACATACTGTTATCCTACTGTCATCTTGTCTCGCCATGTTGGCTCAGTAAATGAAAACATTGCATTTGTTTAAAACAATTGCAAACTAAATGGTGCGAAAAACATTTTTTTCAAGTGTGAGCAAGTAACATCGGAAATCCGAATCCTTAAAGAAAATCCCCCCGGGCGACCCCGGATGCAACCCTAGTTCCATCATAAGATTTTCGAAACATTTAAGAGCTACCAGATTCTACAAAAGAAATCGACTTTTTCCAGAGTTGGGCAACAATCAACTAATATTATATTTAAAAATGACTATATCTTTTTGAATGTTAGTCATAGAAAAATGGTCATTAGTCAAAACTTTTTGATTAGTTAGTGATAACTGAATGGCAAATTAGTTAGTCAAAGCTCTAAGTAATCGTTAGCTATTGCTTATTACTGAATTGGTAGTTGATGATCAGTCATCAATCTTTAGTGATCAGTCACTATCGTGCGATCAACATACATTAATATTATTAATTAGTTATCACTAACTGATCAAAAAGTTTTGACTAATGTCTATTTTGCTATGACTAACATTCGCAAAATGACTGTTAGTCATTTTTTAATATTAGTTGATTATAGCCTACTTTGACTTTTTCGGAGAAGAGATTACCGTTGAAAGGGATATCGAGAAACGCAATAAATGGAAATTTTTAACTGTCTAATCCCCTTAATTAGATGCGGGAAATGAACCATACGGTTCGCCCGTTGGGGACCGGAGTTCACCAAGTGGCCCTCGTTCGAAGCTGTGTCTCTTTCGCCATTCTCCACACTGTTCCTCCCCCCCCCTCGATTTTCTTTTATCCTGTTCTGTTCCCTTTGCTCGCCAGCTGACTCGTCGCCTGCCCTCCAGCATCACCCCCCGCCCCGACCCCGTTGTTCTTCCCTCCTCTCTTTCTTCGACGAACTTCCAAGCCCGGTTGAACTCGAACGCTAATGCAGAAACGTAATTTTACCCTTAGCCACCCCAAGGGCGTTCCGGAAGTATAAAGCGCGATGGGCCCCGCGCGCACTGCTTTGACTCTCGCCGACGCGCGACTCGTTGCGACGGCCGCGTCCCCGCGCTCGCTCCTGTCCCTGGACGTCTTCAAAGCCGGAGTAATCGCAACTGGTGTCCAATGTTCGACTGTTAGATTCGTTTCCCCAGTATTCGGGGATCCCAGAGCATTTCGAGAATTCATTTTTCTGCTCCTTTCTCTCGAACCGCGATTCTGCTAAGTTGTTCCCGGCCAGGTGCTTCCTCTACACTAGTACACAGATCGCATCTTCTCACGTTGTTCCACTGAGTCGACATACTTGGATTTATTATTATTATTATTATTTATTTATTTATTTATTTATTTTGAACGGACCGAGGTCCATTTATACAAATGTTTACAATAGAACAAAGACTTATTACATTTATTACACAGATTACAAAGATTTATTACAGAACAGAAACCAGGGGTAAACTTTACTTGACGGGACTCAAAATTTGTGCCTTTCTCCTATAAATCATGATGTATTTGGTTCGTAATCCAGTAGATTTGTACCCGGGGCGGCTGCAGATCAAAGTTTCGATCCTGTAGGATCAATGGTTCAGGAGTTATGCTTGCTTAAAGTTGTGCATTTTCAGTGTTTTTGACAGGTAAGGACGCCGCCATATTGGTTTGTAGTAACGACCGCAAGCCGCATACCTTGCTGCCCCTTCCTCAGACCCAATCGCCAACCAACTACCACCTAGCGCTTCTGCTCGGTAAACGACGCGCGACAGTACAAACCAATATGGCTGCGCCCTTACTCGTCAAAAACACTGCAGATTGCTCAACTTTAAGCAAGCATAGCTCCTGAACCATAGATCCTACAGGATCGAGACTCCGATCTGCAGCCGCCCCGGATACAAATCTACTGGATTACATACCAAATATATCATTATTTATAGGAGAAAGGGATAAATTTTTTTGAAACCAGTAATAGAGTATTACACCTGATTGTTTGGTAGGGCTCGCTCAAGGGGATGATGGAGAAAAGATGCAATTAATGAAACTATAGTAACAGTAGTAAAGAAGATGTATTGTGGTGAGTTGACAAGAAGGTTTAGCAGAGTAACTTTTCTTCTTTTATCGACACTGGGTGTCTTGTGTCTTTGTTGCTGCTCACGGATTACTAGATCTCCGTCTACCTTGACCCAGCTATCAAAACGGTCATTCGATTAGGGTAACTGCACCAGTGAATGAACATTTAAGGAATTGTTCAGGAAGATATTTTATTTAAAAAAAAATATGTGAATTAAAGGAATCTGATATATGCCAAATGGCTCCCTATACTTCATTTGTCAAAAATAAATGAACACAAATAAAATGAAATTATTATTATTTTTCTTTATTAAACGTTAAATAAAAAATATAAAAAATACCAGTCAATGAACACTACATTCTAGTACCAATATATTCTTACTATATTCTTTCTATTGTACCAATAGGAATACAGCTACGAAAAAGGGTCATATATTCAATTGGCCCAAGAATCATTATCGCTAGTATGCCGTGCGGCTTAAAATTTGTTGAAATATACGAAAGCGTTCATTTACTGGTGCCCGTTTATTCACTGGTGCAGTTACCCTACTCAGTTTTTGTCCATTGAATAGTTAATACAAGATGACCTGATTGCTTTACGATAAACAAATGATAGTAAACGTTCAAACCGAAGATGCAATCAGACACTTGTACATAAATACACACAATGATGCGTCGACATATAATCGGAAGGAAGGGAGATCGGCCCGAGGAGGAAGAGCTCGCCAACCATCTTTCTCAGCCGGGCTTAAACCGACGAGTGAAATTTGTTTATGCAAATTTTAATTGCAGCCCAAGGCGTAACTCCTAATTCCGGCGAAATTAATACAAATTGCTTTCGCTCGGTTCCTCCTTGCAGCGCTGCCCGACGCGTCGTCTCCCTATCGCTGCTGCCGAGACTTTTATGAAGAGACTTTTCCCATCCTTTCCTTCGCGCCATTTGCTCTCCTTTCCGGCTCTGGTTGCCGTTGTCTCTCATCTCACGGAAGAGTAAAAAGATTCCATTCATCTACCTCTCCCTACCTTTCTGCCGTTTATCCACGTTAATCGCGTAACTTCCGTGCAAACCCGCCGCACTTCATCCTTTCCGTTCGAGGCGAACGCTGACCACAGGAAATTATCCATGCGTTTGTGTTCAAGAATTAACCAAACATGAGAAATTACATATTCCATTGTAAAAACTGGGGCAGACACATCCGCCCCCCACACTGACAATGAAACACTTAATTAACTCTCTCGAGATTAATATGAAATTTGTAGAGATCTCGAAATTCTTCTCGTATACGCTTTATTCCGGCCGGATTCGTTACAAGAATAGAAACTTTATTTCGCGGATAACCTTCGACGAGGTTGTTTATACTTCGCTTCGTCATTTACACGGATTATAGTGCGGGGATTAGTTCCGGCAAATCCCCCGCGGTGCCGGGACAAAGAGTAAACCAAAGTTTTAACTGAATATCGAATTTCAGCTCGGGCGCCGAGCACTATGCAATTTAATAAAACCTCAAGAACATACGTACGATGAACGTTCGTCCCCCCTGAAACAACTGTGAACAATTGTGAAACAAGAATTGAACTCGCCTCGAAATTTTTGCTGGGCACGCGCGCTGATTCGACTTTTATTTGCTGTGCAACCTTTTCAAAGTAGGTCGCAATAATATTGTAATATTTTATCGATGGCACTCCAATTTCTATAGGCGTACTTTTTCAGCGAAGGCGAGACTGTGGAAAAACCGCAACATTTACGTTCCTTCGCAATTTCGACCAATGGTAGTTTTTACTTAATCTTTTGTATATCGAGACGTTAACTTTTTATTTATCTTTATATAAACAAGCTGAGCATTAGAAGCAACAAGTATAAATTTGTTCGGGTAATTCTTATGCTATGAAATTTTGTAAATGAAAAGTAGAACGTGTCCCAACATTCACGACAGTCCCTTACCTAGTAAACTAATCCTCTCATTTTTACCACGTTTATATTAGCTTGCCGGAGTTGTCGGTGTTGTCGTTGTATGCGTCAAACCTTGTAATCGAATTTTAAACCACTTCCCGATGAGCTAGAGACTTGAAACTTTAAACATAGCTCAGAACTGGATGACAGTGCAATATTAAAAAACACATTTAAAGGAAAACTGTGCGTCTAGGAGAAAAAATGTTTAATATTGACGTAATCTTCGTGAGCGCTCCACACTTTTATTTTTATAGTCTTTAATGTGATAATTTTATTTAACTTTATATTAAATTTTTGGGAGAACCAGGAAAAAAATTATTTTCTCCTTTTTAGTGCATTTTAATATAAGCGTGGTTTGTAAAAAGTTTTTTTTTTGTAATTATTGCGAACAGGTCTGCGTGCTCCGATTTTAATGAAATTTTAATATGTTATACAGCAACACATTTTGAACAACTTTTTCCTTTTACAATATAGGGGGGTCGCTTTTAGTTTTCGAGATATTTGCAAAAAATTATCGCTAATACTGTATTGAATTTTTCGTATTCTTGCACGCTCCGCGGCAACGTAACCCTGTCCCGGCGCGGCGTTTGTTTACATTTTGCTTGTAGATGCGGAGATGAGAGAAAAAACAGGGTCTAACTCTGACTATACATATATAGGGTGAGCTTTCAGTTTTGAAAGACTACTCCTACATTTTGGTATGCGTAACTAATTCTCTGATCGCATA
Organism: Lasioglossum oenotherae; assembly: GCA_028455765.1. Taxonomy (NCBI): domain Eukaryota; kingdom Metazoa; phylum Arthropoda; class Insecta; order Hymenoptera; family Halictidae; genus Lasioglossum; species Lasioglossum oenotherae. Next base: position 4,812,701 of record CM052299.1, on the reverse strand, counting down.
ATCTTTTCATTCTATATACACGTCATACAATTTTTGAACTAGTAATGGAAAAATCATGAGATCAGAATTAGTTAGGGTTAGGTGGTGGGGGCGGAGAGACCACGCATACGAAAATCCAGAAGTATTCTTGCAAAATTGAAAGCTCACCCTATATATGTATGACCAGAGTGAGACCCTGTTTTCTCTCTCACCTCCACAGCGTCAAAATGTAAACAAACGCCGCACCGGGACAGGCTTACGTTGCCACGGAGCGTGCAAGAATACGAAAAATTCAATACGGTATTAGCGACGGTTTTTTGCAAATATCTCGAAAACTAAAAGCGACACCCCTATATTGGAAAAGGAAAAAGTTGTTCAAAATGTCGAAATCTATAACATACTTAAATTTCATTAAAATCGGAGGACGAAGACCTGTTCGCAATAATTACCAGTTTTTTTTAATATATATATTTTTAAAGTGTATTAATTTATCAGTTTTTAAGGGCGTCTATTTCATTTATCTACGACTGTAGGTTAGCGTGCAACAAATACGTACACGAACGAAACGCGAGAAGACGAATGTGTACGGAGGCAACGTCCGGATCGAAAATCAGGGCATTTATAATCTCCGATTAAAAGAGGTGAAATCGATATGTACGTTAATTCCGGACGGCGGCAGATATTTTTCGTTCATTTTGTCGTTCTCCCGTGTGCTGATGGCGAACGAAAATAGCACGCGTAGAATTCCACCCGGGGGCTTCCTCGAAACATTGCTGCCGGTTTACTATGCTACAAGCACGATGAATACTACTGGCGGCGGGATAGAAACGAGTCCGGGTTCCGCGGATCTCGATAAGCGGCGAACACGCGAAAGATAGATCCTGACCCCGATTCCGATTTCGAAACGCGTTTTCAATCGTTACCCACGCGTTTACGTGCGCTGCAATTCGACGAACAGAGAGAAACCGACGCCGAGAGAAAGGGAAAAAGAGATCCGTATACACGCGTGCACGTATGGCGAATAGCGAGAACTTTTTTGGGCACGGCTCGTTCCGTTTTTATTGAAAACGGCCAGACCGTGATGCGAATTTATTTATCAAAAGGATTTAAATCCCCTCGGATAAGTGTTGTTATGAAATTTCCACCGTTGACGGGCCAACAAAAATTCCGCTTACCACCATGAATTTGTTGAAATAATTCTACCGTGCTCTTCCCACTGTCGACATTATATCAGCTGCACTGTTTATTGTCAATTCTTTATTTCAGCCCCCCCCCCTTCCTCTCTCTCTCTCTGTTATTGGCCGAGTCATTTAATAACATACTGCGCACTGAAAAGCATAACGATTCACATCAAAATCGAGAGAGCTTTTCAATCGTTTATTTTATGAAATTGCAAATGGTTTTCATCCGAACCGACGCACTTTTTACAAAACAATATGCGCCCGTTCGATTTCCCTGAAAACTTGCAGCCGTGACATAAACGTACTGTCGTGTTTATGCGTGAAGCGAGAATTTTTTCATGTTCATGCAATTTACATGGAAGATGGTTCCCCCCCAAAATATCAATTGTTACCGGCTCGTGATGAACAACAGAGAATAAAGAAAAGAACTTTTTATGTGAAACATTACAAGGAGATAGTTAGGTCTACAAAAACGTCCACGATAATGATCGATGAACTATTATAGTCGTTGGATTCGAACAATCTTGTTGGAATTTATTCTGGACGTGGTCTGCTTTCATTATTTTTCAGTGTTCTCATTTATTTTCATTTCATTACATTTGTTTTCATTTGTGAGTTGAATTGAGCGTTGTCTAGGCTGAGCTCAGGTCAGATAACCTGGCAGAAAATTAAAAACTCATCAAAATCGTAGGTGGTCGCCGATTTCGGAACATGTAGTCCGAGAAACTATGTTTTCGGGTTGCCATACATCAGGGCCAGGCACCGTCCTCACCATAGCGCCCACTATCCCCTTCCAGTAAGCGGTTGGAGGAGGTTGGAGGGGGAAGCAGGCGTTTGAGGGGTTCCAACTGTGCCCAGTACTCTTTTTTCTGTTAAGGGGGAAGAGGAATAGATTTAGGCACACCCGGTCTTCTTTTTTTGTTAAGGGAGTCTTTTCCAACCGGAAGTGTCCGGGATTTCTCTTCTGACTTCTCGATAATGCAAAGATGGGTTTTTTAGTAGTCAAAACCGCTAGATGAAAGACTAATCTAGGGCGCTGTTTGCCACAAAAGTCCTTCTTTATATTCGGCTGTATAAATTATATTCAATTATATTATATTCGGCTGCATGTTGCCCGTCGGAGAGTCTAGTATGCCGGCGTGACTGCAGCGTCATCTGTCGGGCAACATGTGACGGTGAACATGCTGCCAAATATTGCAAAACCATTGCTCGGAAATGTAAAAGAAGGAATTTTGAGGCAAACATGATTACATGCTGTCTTTTTCTACGTTCGACATCCTTTGTACTTTCGGCGCGGTCGACGCAGTCATAAGGGGGCCGTCTCCTAGCAGTGGACGGTCGCGCGTGAACACTCACACACCGCTAGAGTACACTCACACACCGCTAGACCACGTATACGCACACGAGAATTGCAAGGGTCCAAAAATTGACCTCTGACCTCTCGATAATGCAAAGACGGGGGTTTTTAGTAGTCAAAATCGCCAGATGAAAGATCAATCTACATCGCTGTTTGCCTCAAAAATCGTTCTTTTACGTTTCTGAGCAATGGTTTTGCAATATTCGGCTGCATGTTGCCCGTCGCATGTTGCCCGTCAAATGGCGCTGCAGTCACGCCGGCGTACTAGCCTCTCCGACGGGCAACATGCAGCCGAATATTGCAAAACCATTGCTCAGAAACGTAAAAGAACGACTTTTGAGGCAAACAGCGATGTAGATTGATCTTTCATCTGGTGATTTTGACTACTAAAAATCCCCGTCTTTGCATTATCGAGAGGTCAGAGATCAATTTTTGGACCCTTGCAATTCTCGTGTGCGTATACGTCGTGTAGCGGTGTGTGAGTGTACCTAGCGGTGTGTGAGTGTTCACGCGCGACCGTCAACTGCTAGGAGACGGCCCCCATAAATAGATAGTTTCCCTACGCGATCTCTGTCCCTGCTCGGAACAGGTGACGAGAGCTAGATCGCGATTTGCATCGTCAAGATGCACTCGATGCGAGCGTACCCGGAATATCGTCGGAGAAACCTAGCAAAGAACTTTTAGTAAATGGGTTTAATGAACAGAGTAAGTGCAACGCGCAACGGCATGCGGTCCCTGTGATACTGCCTGGGAAATGGGCGCGAATTATTAATATTTGGAGGCGTTTTAACGTTTGTGCTTCTGATGGTTCGCTGCAGGCAGCGCAAAGAGAGAACCATTTGCGCGAAAGACCAGCCGTGGAAGTGAAACAAAGAAAGACGTTACGAGACCCGCTTCCCCTCGTTCTCTCTTCCGCAACAGCCCCGACGTTCTAATTGAATTAGGAGAAAGAAAGCCGTCCGAAGCTACGGGAAATCTGGAAATTCCGCGACAACGCCCATTTTCTGCAGAGCAATAAAGTGGCGATCGTGTTCGCGCGTCAGTATCATTGGAGGGCCCATTAACTTCTGCTGTTAATGTAGGTGTCGGGATTGACATACTTGTCCATCTGCCGAGAGCTAAATGCTTTTATCGTTCAAACACTTCGATGGATCTTGAATTAGACTTCCGTAGAGACGTTCTTCTACTTTTCAATGTAATCAAATCCCTGAGTGGGATAACGGTTCTACAGTTTAGGTTTGTTACACTGAGAAAAAAATCCTGTCGAAACAAAAAAAAAAAATGTTGATTCAATAAGATGCACTATTGAATAGTGCCAATATCATATGAACTTATTTTAATGTTTAATACTATTGAATTTCAATAGCAAAACTCATTTCCGCCAATCATATAAGCGAATAGCTTGACCATCAATGTTTTCAAAAAAAATAAGATATGGCCTCATACCAATTCCAGTATAAATCAATACATTTCTCAAATTTTTTTAACAACATATCTGATTGAAGGAAAAAAATAAATATTACGAATAATAATATACGGTATTGAATCAAATACTATTTTCAATCATTTCATGATAGACAATTCAAATACATTTAATAAATTTCATACTATTCAAAAGAATACATTGATATTCATCGAAGTAAAACATTACAATAACACGCGTGTTGTTGAAGTAACAATTTTTTTTTCTCAGTGTAGGCTAAGAGAAGTGACCCAAAACTTCTTCGAATGCATTTTTCAGTCTCAACGTGTAGGCATTCACGTCATACGCTGCATGACATGTGTGACAGTATTGGTAACTATTTTGGTTGGAGCCGAAAACGCGTTGAAACGAGGCGTGCCCCTTCCACTCTGACCCAATCAGCTGCGCAATCGCGTTATTGGTAGCTGAAAATAAGGCGAAGGAACCTGGAAAGAGCACGCCCCAAGTCACATCGGTTACATACACTACGTAACATGTGCCATCAAAGCGCAAACGTTGAAACTACGGGAGCATCGGTGGTGGGGGGCCAGTAGGCGTGCCGGGCTAGAGACTCCCCTTGACGGGGGTAGACACGTTTCTAGGATTGCAACGGTGCATCATGCGCCTTCTCATTTCTCGATAATGCAAAGGTGGGGGTTTTCAGTGGTCAAAAGCGCTAGATAACAGATGAATTTACGAGGCGTAATTTGCATTATTCGGGACCATGTAGCTGTCGGAGCTTTATGAAAATAGCTACATGTGCAGCTGTATGCTTCCGAATAATGTAAATTACACCTCGAAAAAATAGGACTTTCGATTTTGACTAGACTGAGAAAATAAAGTAGTTACCTCAATAACACGCGTGTTATTGTAATTTGTTACTTCGATGAACATCAATGTATTCTTTTCAATAGTATGAAATTTAGAAGCAAATCGTGATGTATTTGAATTGTCTATCATGAAATGATTGAAAATAGGATTTGATTCAATACCGTATATTATTATTCGTAATATTTCTTTTTTTCCTTCAATCAGATATGTTGTTAAAAAAATTTGAGAAATGTATTGATTTATACTGGAATTGGTTTGAGGCCATATCTTATTTTTTTGAGAACATTGATGGTCAAGCTATTTGGCTTATATGATTGGCGGAAGTGAGTTTTGCTATTGAAATTCAATAGTATTAAATATTAAAATAAGTTCATATGATATTGGCACTATTCAATAGTACATCTTATTGAATCAACATATATTTTTTTTTTGTTTCGACAGGATTTTTTTCTCAATGTACTGAAGAACCTGAAGCACCATGCAATCCTGGAAAAACGAGTCTGCTCCCTTAACCTTGAGCCGCCACAGGTGATTTCTTTTCAGCTCCCAATAACACCTTCTCATCCCGCGACAGTACATTCACCCTGGTCTTTGAAATTTCAAAGATAGCACGCACGTGCCACACTGCGGGATTTTAAATTGAAAATAACGCTGTTCAAATCGCGAGTATGGAATGCAACAGAAGGATCGAAGCAAACACAAATCGCGGCTGGCTTGCATATTAAACGTGCCTGAAGCATTGTTGTTCGCGGAGCAGACGCGAGATGAAAATTTTAATAAAAAGTGCCCCGGCTGATAACGGGGGCGGGTGGACGCGCGTTACGCAGTAAACACGCGTAAAGTGTGTATGACGTTTCGCATTACAATGGCGATGGGCCGCGCGCCGGCAGCCGATCAAGCGTAATTTACAGGGCCATGTTCGGGACGGGGCGGCTTCGTTAAATTGCCTTCATTCCGTGGACACGCTGTCGTGTTTATCGCGTCGATATTAGCACTCTGCGAATAATGGCGAATATTCGCCGAAGGCGACCGGCCGCTCGGCCCGGACCGGCCGAGTTGAGCCGGGCCGAGAACGACGCAAACGAGCCAGCTCACGCGAATCAACGTTATCGTTTACCCGATTAAATTTCGCATTCTCGTTACGTAACCGGCCGTCCCGCAGTCCCTTTATCCCTGCAAAAGTGACTCGACTTCGCGCTAGCCAGCCGGTTAATTTTTGTGGGCTTTCGATCTTATCAACCGGCCGAGTGTTATTCAAATAAATATTTTCCCCCGGTCACCCTCGCGGAATTGTTTCGTCCCGATTCGGTCCCGCCGAGTAATTATTGTTCGTTACATTTATTACATCGCTGCATACACTGAGAAAAAAATCCTGTCGAAACAAAAAAATATATGTTGATTCAATAAGATGTACTATTGAATAGCGCCAAAATCATAGGAACTTATTTTAATATTTAATACTATTGAATTTCAATAGCAAAACTCATTTCCGCCAATCATATAAGCCAATAGCTTGACCATCAATGTTTTCAAAAAAATAAGATATGCCCTCGAACCAATTCCAGTATAAATCAATACATTTCTCAAATTTTTTTAACAACATATCTGATTGAAGGAAAAAGAAATATCACGAATAATGATATACGGTATTGAATCAAATACTATTTTCAATCATTTCATGATAGACAATTCAAATACATCAC
>CM052299.1:4669052-4806088 GCA_028455765.1 Lasioglossum oenotherae | reverse complement strand
GACAATTCAAATACATCACGATTTGCTTCTAAATTTCATACTATTGAAAGGAATACATTGATATTCATCGAAGTAAAAAATTACAATAACACGCGTGTTATTGAAGTAACAATTTTTTTTCTCAGTGTACTTAATCAGGGATTCCGTTGATTGATAAAGTGAAGCACCCGGTCTATTGTTTGGCAGACGTCCTTTGTATCCACCGATGAAATTATTGCGGACCGCCGATATCGACCGAAATACTCAGCAAGGTACTGAAATCGTTGCAGATATGTGACGGTCACAGTCCCGCAGTGTGCTTCATGTTTTAGAAACGAAGGGAGGGGAATGAAATTTCCAGAATACGCGTAATTGCCACAGATCTACAAAAAGTATTTTTAAAATTTACCTACATAAAAAAGTTGTGTGCAATAACTTTTATTATTTCCTTTGTAATTCCGACCAATTTTTCAAAATTACTTTTCCATGTCCTGTAGTAAACTAATTGTTTTAACTTCCAAATTGTATGGTCCAAAATTAAAAGCGATATAATCATTTTTCTTTATTGAAGCTCTTTATTTCGCTTTACAATGTGGTGTTACAATTTTACAGGTTGGTATTGCAATGTTACAAGATGTAATTATGATTTAAATAGATAACTTACAATCTTTGAAATATGACTGGATATAACTGCAAGCCTTAATATTAGGTTCCGCTATGAACAATATAATCCTTTTAAAAGTAGCTGAATATTACTGTGATTCATTGTAGATACATTAGCAAATGCTGGCAGCCTACATGTAAAACCAGACGATTTCACGGAAACGGTGTAAATGAATTTCGCCGAAGCTCAGTTATGGATTCGACGAAAATCTCTCCGAGGAGCCTGTATCAGATTCAAACTTTAAGGTCGGGGATTCAAAGTTTTATAAAAATTCTTGTGGAGTTTCTTACAACTTAAAATAGCTGCGAGCACCTCCCGCATTTCACGCGCGCGAAGTTAATAGAATCTTCCCGAGCCCTTCCTGACCATTAAATTTGCTTTGTGTCAACAAAAATCAGTTGTTTCTAGGTCCGTTACGTTGGATTTCAGTCCGGCTGTTAATTAAACAAATTATACGGAGCGCGTTCGATACAGTATAGTTGACGGTTCATAAAAAAAAAAAGTTTATTCGACGATCGACGTTAACCGAATGAAATTGTATCCGTTTCGCCGAGCTTGTCGACGTAACTCCAGCGATTTCAATTTATATCAAAAACTCGCGTTATTACAGCCGGGCCCGGCAAAATGGCGTATCGTCATTTGCGTTTCAATTGGCGATGTTATTGAATCAATTAATCGTGTCAACGTTAATGTGGCGTCACAGGTGGTCCCCGATTACCCCTCGGGATCGATCAACAAAATACGCTCGACGAGCTCAACGATCGGCAAAAATTTTCACTATTCGTCGCATATATTCCCTTTGCAATACGCACAGAGTTCGTAACTAGAAAATTATAAACTCTGAATATTGCGAAACACTAAATTGTAAAGCGGAATTAATGATCTCTAAATTCGCAGGAAATCGCAGAAAATCCCAAAAGTGTTTTCGCATTTAAAATTTGGTACTTTGGGATTATCCCGTCGGCCATTTTCGCCAGACACGAAATTACTATTATATTATATTATTATAATTTATTATTATTATAATAATAATTATATTTTATATTATTATATTATTATTATATTATTTATTTTCGAACTTGCTTTCATTATGATGGCCCGAGAGGTCGACGGGATAATCCCAACGTACCCCTAAAATTGTTTATTTCGGAGATCAACTCAGGATTTCTTTAGTCAAAAATATTTAGTTTAGTTTTCTGTTTAGCGATGACCAAAAACGAGCGATTTGGTTGCTACAAATCACCTTTTACTCATTATTCAAATTTCATCGAATTATAAATTCTATGCGAACCACTGTCCAGCAAGAATGGTGACTGCAATCGAATTTTTAAAGATTCAAATTTCGAACAGAGGAGAATATTTTCGAACGTTATGTAGCGGTGAATGCAGTCGGTACTCGATATTATCGTGAGTGAAAATGTCCCGCAATATTCGGACAAAGTAGTCGCGGTAAATTCGGTTTTGTCCGAAATAAAAGCTGGCACGGAAAAAGACGATTACAACATACATTTTTCACTTTTGTGTGACGCATTGATTTTTCTTCTGTCGGTATGTCACGCGAAATGCGTGGACAGCGTTCCGAGCTGGTGCAGGAGAATTTTTTCCGCGCTGCTTGCATTTGCGATAACGCGTATTCAATTAGTCGTGTAAATTACGAACGCCAAAATTTCGTTCGACATCCAAACGCTAATCAAATATTTTCCGTGCTTCTTTTCAGCGGCCAGCCCTCTGACCCGGCTGTTCGACGTTAATGCGTTTCATACGAGGAATAATGTCGTTAATTGAATTACAGCTCATCCGCGTCGGTTTTCGATGCGCGGTATTCCCCGAAGCGACCGTGCGCGGCCGAGGAGGGGGGGGGGGCATTTATTAAATCGTTTTCTGCTTGCACACGGGGATCTATTTGTCTCGCGTTTACATTTATGTTCGCCGCTTTATAACGTTATCGAGAATTATGCCACTTCGGCTTCTGCGGAAAATTGATTTTAATAACCGCCCATTCCCTTTCACGTCTCCAGAACCCCCGTGTATTTAAGTTTTGCTACCGGGCTGTGTAATCGATTCGACATTTTTGTCCGCGCCAGATTCAATTCTCGCGAATAATATTGATTCAACATCATTTATTTACTTTACACGATTCTATATCGCTTTATTATACTTTACCGTGCTCCAAACTGCGAGGATCGCTGAACGAAACATTTGTTTGCATTCTCATCGACGGTAATTGATAACAACAGGCTTTAGTATTTACATATTAGGATATTATATGTACTATTTGCGCGAATAAACCTGCATATTTAATGTCTACAGTCAATTAAATTAGATAACTTTGTGATTTCATTTTCGCATTTATTTATTGACACCGGTTGCAATTTTAATTGTTCTCTACATGACAGAGTATAAATATGCAGGGGGGGGGGCAGAGTTGGACAAAAATTTAATCAACAATTGACAAATAAATTTCTACTTCAATCATTAATCGCAATTAACAATTAATCTCCTAGTTCAGTCGTTAATTGTGGTTAACGATTAAATATCTATTAATCGTTAATTGGGAATTATGGTTTTTCTACTTTAGTCGTTAATTGCGATTAACTATTACATTCCTTTCGATTGTAATCGTCAATCGGATAATCGATTAAAACTTTGTTTGCGTGCTTTTATGTTTTTTTTCGATGATTAGCCGATGAAAAAATGCCATGTTATGCGGTCCTCCCGTCGTTCTGTACCTTTCATATATCCATTCCGTCTCAATGACTGTATTCTCTGCTCAATAAGAGAAGTTAAGGACTTAGGAATCCATTTCTCCTCTACTTTCGACTTTTCCAACCGTTTATAACATTGCCAACTCCGCTTCGCGATTACTTGGTTCCATACTTTATTTTTTCACTAATTTTCATTCAATCCACAAACTTAGATTACTATATACAGTGGTCGAAATTTCTATAAAGTCACTGTGTTTTGTGCCCGTGCGAAATCAATGCGGGCCGATTTATGTACTTCTTTAAAGCCTGGTTTACGTTGTATTTTTGTCCAGAAGAATTTAAAAGTTGTTGCACACGTCTTGTTGTTACTGGGAGCTCTAATTCAGCTCGAAATTGTGCTGCATTTTTCCTTTCCTTAGCTGCAGACCTCATTAATATTGAATGTTGTCTCTTTGACTATTTTTTATTACTACCTTTATGATGATTTTTTTCCGTAATTTTCACGTAAATTGATATAATTATTAATCACAGTATATGACCGATTAGTTTTCTTAGCAATTGCGTGCTTAGAGCAGGCCATATCTTTATAAGCATCGATTGATGCGTTTTCTTCACTTGTTAGTACTTTTCCTCTCGGCATTCTCATACACGTGAATCAAATTATAACAAACAGGATTTCTGTGAGTTCTAAAACTAATACTTTTAGAATATTTGCAGTTTTCCGTAATTCTCTGCTCAGAATACAGAGAAACATTAAGTGACTTTATAGAAACTTCGCACTTGTGTTCTGCACCACACAGAAAAAAATTAAGAAAAACGTAAATAGTAAACATAGCGGTGTAGAGTACGCAGTCCCTCTATCCGAGTGTCTACAAGGCAGAAGACCAGATACGATAAATCAACAAAAATGGTGATATTTTTAAAATATCTATGAAAAACAAGATGACTTTATAGAAATTTCGACCACTGTATTATTACCCTTGTCCGTCCCCTGTTAGAATATGCTTCAATTATATGGTCTTCGAAAAGCTTTAATTACGAAATTTATGCTTGAGAGAGTGCAACATAAGCTTCTCAGGTTTTGTTCATATAAGATGAATGTCAATCTCTAATTTCTTTTTTTAATCAACGACTGACGATTAACTTCATCAATCGATTGAATTAATCGTCGATTTTTCAATGAATACCTTTTTTAATCGTACACATTAATCGATCAATCTTGATTAAAATTTTAATCGATAGAGGCCCAACTCTGAGGTTGGATCGGAAATCAAACGGGTAGAGGATGATTTGTGGTTGGTAAAACGCGTTGAAATTGAACATTAACACGTTTGGAAACAATTCCGGGGTGTCCAATGGAATATAATGTTTCGCTGAAACAATCTCACGGTGCGCAACAATTTAATGTACGACCTCTGCCAGATGGCAAATCCGCGGGGCTTAACACCGGTTCCAGAAATTCCTCGGCAACAAAAGTTGGCACTTGCCCGAAGGATTGTACTCGGAGGATCTGCGCGGTAATAAATACTTGTGCGCGATTAAGCGGAAATTTAGAGGACTCGCCGCTGTTTCGATTATTTTCCTGAACCCGATAGAGGAGCTGCGGAGGAAAGATGCGGGGCGAAGCTTATTTTCTATGAATGAAACTTCGTCTCGCGAACAGAATACAAGATACCGCGAGGCTAGAGGCTTCCGCTTTTGAATTCCTGAAACTCTTTCTCCCTAGTATCCGATAACTCGTCCCATTCTCTACGCCGCGCCGCGCCGGTAACAACCTTCTTCTATCCTGGCGTAAATTCGGCCACGGTATTTCTTACGAAAGAGGGCCATGAATTCAAATTTATCAGCTCGCTTAAATCTCGGAGAAAGGCTCGAACATTAATCTAGAGCCAACAGATTAAACAAATGTTTAAAGGGGTTTCAACAAGAACAGGACGCAGCGCAGGGACACCAGCAGACACGTGAACGAAATCGTGGATCATTTGAACGAACGAATTTTCACTCTGCGACGTCTCAGTTAAATAATATTTCGTCCCATCAATATCCAAGATATTTCTCAGAACTACATTGCAGATGCGGCTGATACAAAAATTTAAATAAAAATAAATTTTTTAAAAACACCACGTTCTTAAAATGGACTAAAAATAGTACAAAATAATTTTTCCTAACCCCGTACAGATAGTCCTGAAAATTTGTGATTGTGAATTTTTAGTGGTTATGAAAATACTTTTAGGATTTAAAACGAAAAACCTGGGGCGCAAGATAATATATATACATATAATAAGGAGTGTAGAGAGTAGCTGCCGTTGAGAAAACTCGCACAACAGTTCATATCATTTGCAGTGCAATAAAATCGTTAGTGATTTAGGTGAACTATTCATACATCAGTTATCAATTGCATGCGCCCCACGTTTTTCGTTTTAAATCTTACAAGTATTTTCATAGCTATTAAAAATTCACAATCACAAATTTTCGGGACTATTTGTACGGGGTTAGGAATCTGTATGGGGCTAGGAAAAATGATTTTATACTTTTCAGTCCGCTTTAAAAATGTGGTATATCTTGAAAATTTATTTTTATTTAAATTATCATTTTCTGCTTTTCAGTCTTGTGTGTCTGAAATTTTCAAACGACTTTAATCATTTTCATGAGATTATATCAGAGACATGTATTAAATTTCGGACGGTATCGCGACCCGCGTCATATCGAAAACAAACGCCGTGGTAAAATGTCAAAGACAAAGGTTCGGCGGAGAATCTCGGTGTAACTGTTCTTTCGCTTGGTAAACAAACATTATAGTATAATAATACGTTGTAACTTTGTAAACACCGCACGGAGCTCGAACGCACACTGAGCTTCTTCGGTGCGAAGCGGGTCAGTGGAGTGGGGATGAGTCAGAGTGTAACGGTTAAATTTAATAGTTAATAGATAATAGTTAACTTAACCCTTTGCACTCGAAGCAATTTGAATTCCAAAATCGAGATATTTGTTTCAACTCAGATAATTTTTGTTCTATGTAATCTTTTCTACATTGTGCACATCAAATTAAACCTGTTTTCTTATATAAAAGTTGAGCTTTTTACAATTTATAGAATACAGACAAACTTAATAATGTTAAAACTATTTTGAGTAATGAAATGGCAATTTTTAGTGGCGCCTCAGACTCGCCATTCGAGTGTAAAGGGTTAATAGATAAATGTCTCCTAAACGCATAGGATGATCAGAGTGTAACGGTTAAATTTAATAGTTAATAGATAACAGTTAATTTAATAGATAAAAGTCTCCTAAACGCATAGAATTTTTTAAAAATGTTTGTTTAAATATTGCATTGTCATGCAGTTCTGGGCTACGTATAAAATTTTTGAAGTCTCTAGCTCATCGGGAAGTTAGTTTAAAATCAATTGCAAAATTTGTACCGAACAGGCGGACAGACACGAAAGCGAGCTAATAAAAACGTAGTAATAATGATTTTTGTCGATGATAGTTCTGCCAGACCACTTCCATTACCTCTTATAATTACAGCAAACATCTAGCAGCCAGACAGCCCCATTCAACAATATGATTCCACCCCCTGAACAGTGTGCAATCCTCTTGGTTTGCAGTTTATATGCGCGGTATTAATAATGTATCGCGAGCAATGCGGGCGAAGAGCAAGATCAACATCGAGTTGGTAGGGATCGGGAACAGAACCGCAGTCTGCTCGCCCGTCGACTAGTAACGCGCTGACAATCCGTATTGTTCAGCCACCAGCGACCGTGTCTCTCTGGTTGGGAATGCATCGAGCGGCTTCGTTCGTTCGCGTTCGTTCCGATTTCGACTCCGCCCTTCGCCGGGCAATCTGCAACGTGGCACGCGCGATCTACAGATGTTTCGCAACCGTGAACCACGGAACGCGATCGGTTTAAGGTGGGATCTCCTTTGGGCGTCTGGGCGCAGCGTTTTATTTTTAGATTAATTGATTGATTATTTATTTGCTTTCTCAGCTACTTTTGTTTACATTCATTATACATTACTTTACATTTGTTACAACAAATTCCTTCAGCATTCTCTTGAATAAATGTAACTGTTCACAACGCTTTACTTCAACGGGAAGTGCATTGTACAATAAAATTCCTTCGTAGAATAAACTTTTCTGTGCACTTCTCGTTTTTCGAAATTCAACTGCAATATTCCCAGCTTGCCTTGTTTGCATTACACTTTCATCGCCTACTATTCTTAGCCTATTTATTAACCCTTTACACTCGGAGCTATTTTAACTCGAAAATTAAACATTTCTTCCGACCTAGAATAATTCCACTCTCTTTCATTTTATGGATACGAAATTTATATAATACCGCATACAATATGTAAATATTTAGTAATTGATTAGACACCGACATATTTAATAATGCAAACAATATTTTGAATAATCGTATAGCAATTTTTAATGGTGACTCTGAGTCACATTCGAGTGCTAAGGGTTAAACATTGCGGTTACATATTTTTTAATATCTTAAAGACAAATATACTTATACTTTAGTATAGCCTCTGTCTTACAGCCATAAACTGCAATGCTTGTAACTTATTTTCTACTTTGGTTCGTCTGTCACACTGTAGTATGACTCTCATGGCCCGGTTCTGTGCTTTTTGCAACCTACTTATCTGTGTTTCCCCCATATTAATTATTAACGTGGACACAATATTCAAAGTGAGGTGCTATGATTGTTTTATATATAGTACATCTAGTATATGCTGTAATATAATTTCCCACTCGATTCGGAGAACCTATTTTTTTCTGCTGAGCCTCTGGACGCACAAGTTTGCGTTCCTATGATGCGATTTGGTATGTCTTTCCTTGTATTTCACTTGCGGAGGAAAGTGAAATTTGAGCATCGCCCAAACTCAAACATGTCCAAAACGCTGCGTCCAGACGCGCATAGGAGATCCCACTTTTAGACTGCTCTGTTATTAACAGGTCGATCGTAAATTTTTCTGTGTAGCACGTCTCAAGGAGACGCGTTTCAGACGATTATAATTTGGCAACTATCCAAAGAAGTGTCCTCATCACCGATTTCGGTGAGAACTTTTCTCTGCTTCCCTACGCAACACCTATGTTCAAACGTGTTGGAGAATATCAGCACATATATGTGAAAAAAGAATGTCGACTAATAAACTAATAACTAACAACTAATTTAATTTGCTTAAGATTTTAATTTGTTTAGTATGTCCGTAATCTCGGAATGAAATTACTCTTTTCTCACGAAAGATTTCGAGTTTATCATCTATGTAAATAAAATATTTCTTCTTAGTATTTCTGCTTTAGTATTTCCATCGAATAATACGGAGATGGGTTGCTCGCAGCGTGGAAATTGCACCAGAATTTGCTCAGCGATCTAGTATTTACGGTTTATCACAACGTACGTGAAAAACCAACGATTCCAAATCTTTGCCCTACAGATAACCTTGGTAGAACTGGATCACGCAGAGCGGTGCTCAGCGCCGGCGCGCGGTGTTGCGGTTTTTTCAAAATCGATTGTCCCAAAAGCTGCACATGCGAAGGAAAAAAGGAGGAGCATACAGGTACACGGCCAGTTGGCAAAAATCTGTCGAACACGATTGCTCGAAGCGACGAATCCGAAAAAAGTAGAAAATTCATCGAACGCCGTGCGATCGAAAAGGTGACGATTTTCCGCGTATGAGAAAGAAAGAGACGCGGAGAGTCGCAGCGCGCCGGCACAGTTCAAAGAACTTCCCATACGCTGTTCTTCCTTGTAAATATTCTTATATTCATCGTAAATATTATCCGAATTCTATCGTATGTGGTATCATTTTAATGAAAAAAATGCCACGAATATGTTGGTCAAAATCCCATAAAAAAATAATTAAGAATAAAGAAGTTTTGTTATTGGATTAGTGTGGTCTCACCGATATACCCGAGCCGTATGATGTCATACTTCTCGGCGAGCGAGGCCCCTTGAGGGGGTACACCCCGCAGGAGTGGGAATAGTTCTGGGAGAATCGTCGGCCAGACATTTAGGACATTTGTCGATGTATACAAATCAACTTCCGAGTATCGGGACCGTATTCCTGGGTTAATGCGTGGATTTACGTACACGTTCGTTCCGTTATGCCGGCGACACGCGTCAGTATTAGACGCACCGTCATACAAGGCGAACGTAAAACTCCGGGCTGGTGTATCACGGAATAAATGGAATCGGCGTGTGCACCAGAGACCGACAGCCACGGGACCGTATATAACGCAATGCAGCTGCGGGCGTAAAATTTAATCGGCCGCGTTACGTCCAATTACGCCGACGCGTTTCGTCCTGGCGGAATTTATCACCCGGGAGGGCGTGCGTGCGTGAACCCGTGCGTGATTCCGTTCCCTTAGCCGTTTTTCCTTTCCTTCCGCCTAGAAAAATCTACCGAATACCTCTGCCCGGCTATTTCAGTTCCGCAGGTTGACAGGAAGATGGCTAACCCTCGGACGCTGTTGCGTTCTAACCAAATATGTTGAATATGTATTTCTTCATTACCATTATTCCAGTTTACTCGAATAGCGTTTCACCTTGGGCCGTAACGGATCAAACGCATTCACTGCCCAGTAATTACCCAACTTTTAAGTTGTATTTTTTAAGTGAGAACTTCTCGAGGCGCACCACGTACACAATTACTGGGCAGTGAATGCGTTTGATCCGTCACGGTCCAAGGTGAAACGCTATTCGAGTAAACTGGAATAATGGTCTGTTTATTTTTATGTGGACCTTTATTGAAAATTTAAGGGATACATATTCAACATATTTGGTTAGAGCGCAACATTTTTAAGAAATATTTCATGTCATGTATAGTGAATCAATTGTTCTAATTTCTCGAGAAAAAAAATCCAGATGGTCAACAAGGAGACGGATGAAGCGCGAACACCTACGTAAGAAGATCAATGTCGATGATAGTTGTTCCGTCACAGCTACTGCGACTCTTTTCGTAGGAGACTGTGGCCATTCTGCTCCTCGAACGTCTCCTTTCAAGTGTAAACGGACGTATGGAGGGAGAGGAAAAAGGCGCCGGAGATTTATCAAAAGACTGACCCGCGCAAATCGTTAGTCTTAACGGACGTGTCTATACATCTTGCTTTCCGTTTCCGAAAGTTATGCCCATTCGTTACTCGCGAGAAACGTTTCCGCCGAAAGTCTCCGAGCCTATGGAATATACTAAGGGAACAATGGGACCGTACAGACACAAAGGCAAGTGAAAGCTTTTATTAGTAACTTCTGGGTGGTTTCCTGTACATGAAGGGGGAAGTGTGTATGTACTGAAAATGGTGTTCGCTGAATTTGACTACTTGTTATTTACTGTATTTGCTACTGGCAGAAATTGATTACGTTAAACCAATCAATGTTTGTATGAAAGTATGTGTTTGATATTTTAATAAAATATTTTATGAATTGATGGAACTGCAAATATACGTTTAACATCACTGTTTGCAACATTATCCGGTAATTATTTAGAGAAGGATCCTTCACACCGATTTCGATAACCCTTAGAATATAGAGAAGCATTTACATATTTTTATGCACACAACTCAATAGCTGGAGTATGCATTATAATGACGAAGAAAATTTGCTTTCTCTTTTTCAATAAGACGTTTGCGATGAGGCAATGGGAATTGAGATGACAGTTATCCGCTTGTTTCAGCTTCTGAAGGTATAATAAGATTACTTATTACTAGACTGCGGAGCTTTATGCATTTATAGCAAAATTGAGAAGATGAAATTCAAAATTATTAAAAAATTTTTTAAATCGAAGACATCCATATATGACTCTATTAAAATCATTAAGGGCAGAAATAACATTTAATTGAATTCCTATTTCTTGCAACCGATGCAGACAATTATTATTTTGCATAAAGATCCGCACTCTACTTATTATATATATACCAACTTGTTTTAAAGCAAAGAATTCATAGATACATATTGTACATTGTAATGACGAAGAATATTTACTTTCTCTATCTCAAGTAAAATAAGACGTTTGTGACCAGAATGGAGACTACAATTATCCGCCTGTCACCCAATACATTGAATATACAAGAGTATAGAACAGGCATGGACATTTTTGTCTCATTCCAGACAAGACCGTTCCCACCGTAGCGCCCACTGTCCCCCATGAGCATTCGACGTTACTATGAAGGAAGGACGCGCTGCGTCCATCGCAAGCAGTACGCAGGCCTCGTGCATCGCAAGCAACGCCACCTAGAGGAAGCTTGGAGGACTCAACGGGTCAAGTGTAACTAAGAATTCTGTCCCACGATTTATTATTTAAGAGAGAGAGAGAGAGAGAGAGAAGAGAGAATGTGTACACTTCTAATATACAATAAATATCTACCTATATACCAACATCATGGACTATTTATTTAAAACCCTACCCTACTATTAAGTTGGCGAAATTTCAGAAATGTAAAGATTACGGCTGAATTGTCTCTGAATTGTACTACTGATTTGGGGTTGTAAAAACAGTGAAAATTCAACAAATTCTAAATTTTTCGAGCGTCTGACTTGTCGTTGAGTTGTACTACTGAATTTCGAAATTTCGAAAATTTTCGGGCGTCTGACTTGTCGTTGAGTTGTACTACTGAATTTCGAAATTTCGAAAATTTTCGGGCGTCTGACTTGTCGTTGAGTTGTACTACTGATTTCGAAAATTTTCGAGCGTCTGACTTATCGTTGAGGTATACTACTGAATTAGAAATTTCGAAAATTTTCGGGCGTCTGACTTGTCGTTGAGTTGTACTACTGATTTCGAAAATTTTCGAGCGTCTGACTTATCGTTGAGTTGTACTACTGAATTTCGAAATTTCGAAAATTACTAATTCAGTAGTACAACTCAACGACAAGTCAGACGCTCGAAAATTTTCGAAATCAGTAGTACAACTCAACGACAAGTCAGACCCTCGAAAATTTTCGAAATTTCTAATTCAGTAGTATAAGTCAACGACAAGTCAGACGCTCGAAAATTTTCGAAATCAGTAGTACAACTCAACGACAAGTCAGACGCTCGAAAATTTTCGAAATCAGTAGTACAACTCAACGACAAGTCAGACGCTCAAAAATTTTCGAAATTCAGTAGTACAACTCAACGACAAGTCAGACGTTCGAAAATTTTCGAAATTTCTAATTCAGTAGTATAACTCAACGACAAGTCAGACGTTCGAAAATTTTCGAAATTTCTAATTCAGTAGTATAACTCAACGACAAGTCAGACGCTCGAAAATTTTCGAAATTCAGTAGTACAACTCAACGACAAGTCAGATGTTCGAAAATTTTCGAAATTTCTAATTCAGTAGTATAACTCGACGACAAGTCAGACGCTCGAAAATTTTCGAAATTCAGTAGTATAACTCAACGACAAGTCAGACGCTCGAAAATTTTCGAAATTTCTAATTCAGTAGTGTAAGTCAACGACAAGTCAGACGCTCGAAAATTTTCGTTATTCAGTAGTACAACTCCACGACGAAAACGTCTAGTATCGAACTTTGTATTAGGAGAACATTAAATCAAAGGAGGTGGCACGAATTTCAGTAGTAGAACTCTACCACGAATCAGACGGTCGAAAATTGTTGAATACTCAACGACAATCTAGGCGGCGCAAAGGTGTTCAAGGTAAGAAAAGGGAAGGTGTGTGAAGGAAAATAACTTTGTTACTACAAAATAGTGGTTGCGCAGAAGTTTATTGCACACTTATAATAACACAATACATTAAAAATAAAAAAGACATGTTTAAAATTGAGAATAACGCTTCAACGGTTGTCGATTTGTATAATAAATCATTCTATCCGTGGCGCACGATCTACTTGTCGTCGTCTTATATTGCAAAATACGTGGTAGTATAGAATATACTATATTACAAAATATACTAGCGTTTACAAGTATACACGAAAATGTAACAGAATATATTACAATAGAATATACTAGAATATACTAGAACATACTAGAATATACTAGAACATACTAGAATATACTAGAATATACTACATACCCACCGTTATGGACCACAGGACCACATCAAACACAAAGTGGGTGAGTTTTCGCTCCGGTAAACGTATGAGGGTTGAATAAATGTGCATCAGAATATTCTTGAATATACTAGAATAAAAAGAATGTGTAATACAAAAATATTCTTGAATATACTAGAATAAAAAGAATGTATAATACAAAATATTCGAGAATATACTAGAATATTCTAGAACATACTACCCACCATTATGGACCACAGGACCATATCAAACACAAAGTGGGTGAGTTATCGCTCCGGTAAACGTATGAGGGTTGACGGTCCCGGAAACTGAATTACCGAGTCATCACACATGAAGAAATGCAAAAGTCGAGGGGGCACTAGCCTGACGCGTTCCTTGACGATAACGATAACATCGCAAACCGTTCGAATATTTCCGCTCTGGGATATCTTCCTATCGGGTTCCCATCAAGCGGGAACACGTATGCTCTAGAATGACGTATAGAGACGCGCAGGACCTACGGGGAACACGTGTCCTAGCGCGTGTAAACATATCCACACGTGCGGCAGGCTTCGCCGTCCGGGCGAAACAACATAAGCTCGACACATCATCTCCGCGGAAGGCGCGAACGTGAGCTCGTCACTAAAAGATCCTCTTCCCGGATGTATCATTTTACAGACATCTTCTCAGCTAGGCGTTCGATGTCGAGCGAACTCATCGACGTGACAACTCCTCGAAATGGTTCCGCTCGCGTACCGATCGATGTATCCCCGTGAAGAGGTCCTAGGCTGTATACACAGGCGTAGCGAGAGCGTTGCATCGATCAGCTCACGGCCCATGGAACCGGCACAACGTCCTTCGAATTGATCGATCGATCGGATCGAGTGGCTCTCATAACGCAATCCAGTCAAAGAACGGAGAGCCGAGATCAAACAACGCGCGACGACAGGCCGTATCGATCGGGAAACCCCTTGATTCACGTAATTGCGCCTAATTAGAAGGATCTCGGCGTCAATTAAATGAAAAAAGAATCAATGGTCAAAGTCCACAGTGTGCGCCGTTCGTTGAACCGTCTCGCGTCTCACGACGCAGTCGGTTTCGTTCGATTTGGTCGCGCGCCGTCACGAATCTACGGAGAAAATTGGGGTACAATTAATTGGGTTCCATGGAAATATCACCTACATAAATTTCCTCGACGCGGTTTTCACCGACTCCAGATTTGACCGACAATAACTTTGGCCGACAACGCCTTTAACCGAAAACAGTTTGACCGACAACGAATTTATTCGACAACGATTTTGACCGACAACGAATTTGATCGACAACGACTTGAGATATGTATTATATGTATTATCATAGTGTGGTCGTCTCAAGTGAAAGTAATTTTTACACAAAATGTCGATTTTTTCCTCGCGCAATAATTAATTCGCACTAGAACTGACTTCTAGACCACTGTGACGCGGTTCAAACCCTTCATCGTATTTTTAGCTGGCAGTCTTCTTACAACGGATCAACTGTCACGCGGCTGAGTGAAAGATATGAAAAATTAATTTTTTAATTTCTCAACGTGCCTCGTGATATATTATGCGGTACAGAGATCCCAAGCAATTCCACGGTGTGCTATCGGGGGACAAGAGCAGCGAAATTAGTAGAAGGCCTGCAGATAGTTCAGCTTCTCGATATAAAGTCAGTGTATAGGAGATTGGGAAGCTTGTGCGGGGTTGTGCCCGACAAACCGGTGCTTCCAGGCATGCTAAGTGGCAGGAGAGGGTAACACAGAGGGGCTGAAGGAAATGGGAATGGAAGAAAGACGCTGCATCAAGCTAAGAAGCTGCGGGCTGGCTTTGGATCATTGTTAAGGAGGTTGTCATACAATTTATTTCATTGTTTAGATTCAATATTGTTCAAGCAGTGCATGGAATTATCAATGTTTATAAACGAAATCTTCATGCACACTCATTTCTTTATTTCGACGTTGCACATCCTAGCTGGTTTTCTAAATTGGCATCCGTTAATGAAGCACGTGATGAAGTTTTTGTAAATTTCATCTTCGAAAAAAATGTTTCACGAACATACATGTGGATCCAAAAGCACTTACAACTCGTTGTGCAAAATATCTTAAATTGGAATATCTCTCGGATGTAATATGTAGTAAGGTGTTAATGTTCAATTGAAGGAGAGTTTGTATTTTACCGGAATATGTGTTTATTAGAAAGAACTGTTCGCTTTGCTGGTTCGCCTAAGACTGAAGTCTCTAAACTTCTTCTGAGAACGCGAAGGTGAAACAAAATATATTTTTGTCGCCAATAGGTGGGGCTACTTTGCACCCCCACTCTCGTGAATACTTCTCGAAGGAGTGGGAAATCCGCGAGAGTGACGTGTCGCGAGTTTGCCCTTGTAGCGGAATTTCCACGGGTCCTACACCCTCAACATGCCTTCTGCATCTTCAGGTAACGGGTCCTTTTTACATTAACGGGGTCCCGTACCATCGACTTGGGCCTATAGAAATTCGGGGTTTTATGACTCTCTGCGAGGGCTATTGAGACTGTCGCTAATAAATCTAATGGCAACCCTAGCAGATGTCTTAATGACTCTACCTGACAGTTTCCTCGAAAGTAGCTTCTATTGTCGCGTGGGTCCTAAAACCTCCCCAGCATTTACACCGCACATGTTAATTTTACTGTGTGCAGCTGGCCGCTACAAATATAAGTATCGTAAAAATTAATTTTTGATGCGGACGCAAAAATTTGTTTTATTTCATTGAGGCACTGTAACTCAATTATATCAATGATGTAAAATGTTGAACTGGAGTTCGTAGTCGCAGTTGCGCGTTATAACATTGACACATGAAAATTTTCATTCATTCAATATTTTTTGTATACACACAACGAGAAACAAAAGCTGCAATAGAAATACAAAATCGCCCGGCGGGCCGCGTGTTGGCCAGGCCTGATTTATGAAGTCACATTTTCGAGAAACACGTCTCACAACACAGATAAAGATAGACCAGCCATTTCATAGTATGCAAAAATAGTAGATGAGTGAATTTTCACCCTGAGGAACGTATTAAGTGTGACTGACGATATAGCCGAGCGATTAGATCAAAAACCGAGCAACGACACGCTTGATTTTTAACCACAGCATGTCGCACTGCGTGGCGCTTCGAGGCATGCTAAGTGGCGGGAGAAGGTAAGACAGAGGGGTTGAAGGAAACGGAAGTGGAAGAAAGACGTGGGGCCTGGCCGGGAGGCTGCAAGTTGGATATAGATTATTGTTAGGGAGGTTGTTGAGCCAGCAATATATCTCGGAGCTCCATCTCCCTCTCGCGAACACGAATCTCCCGGGCGGGCCGGGCCGCTCGACTCCGCCACCCACGCAGACGCCCCGCGGTCGATCTCCGAGATGGTCGCGATTAACGATTCTGGAAACGTCCTGTATCTCATCCACCCTCTTTACCTTTTTATCCACGACTCGTCCTTCCGTCGTGTCTTCTCTGCGTCTCCGCCCGAGACGCAAAAAATTTCGACGGAACCGCAACACCGCACCCAGGGGAAAGTAGTTCTGGTCTGCGTGTGGTCAGACGATTAGCTGCGACGAACCTACGTTATTTCGTCCGGGCTGTAATTTCGGTCGACCTGTAAGTGCTCGGTCCATCAGCAATGATGTACATATTATACCTTTTTACCAGCTGCTTAGCGAGCTTAGGCGCTTTCCTCGATACGGTAGAAAATAGTTGTTCAGAACGATCAACTTGACAACAAGAGGCCTCTTAAAAAGAGGAATAGAACTTTGAATTGAAATAAAGTACAGGAAATAATCTAGTACTCACTGCTTTACTTTTAAAGTACATTCGATGGCATTCGGTGTGCTTGAAGTAAAGGGTCTTTCAATAACAGCGATAGAACTTTGAATTGAAGTACAGCAAATCCTCTATAAACGCAAAAAGGCCGTACACGATAAACGCAAAAAAAAAAAAATATCCCCTACACTTTAGTAATCTGATCTTGGCTCTGGTATGTATATCGGTGTGATCCACTACTAATGCGACGCGGAGAGTCGCAGCCGTTGGCCCGTGCGTCATCACAATGTAACGCTAATATTTAATCTTCTTTATTTTTCATTATATTTTCACGAAACTTCCAGCAATATATTTGTGGCACTTTTCTGATCAAAATGAGACCAAACACGATATAATTTCAACGGTATTTAATGGTTTAATTGACGAAGAACGTTCCGGGCGCAAGGAAGGACAGCGTATGGGAAAGAAAGAGACGCGGAGAGTCGCAGTCGCTTCGGCCGCGCCCGGTCTCTCTTTACACGCGCTGTCCTCTACGTTCGGCTCGGTCTTTGACGCTCAAATAATAGTGTCCGTCTAGGAAAAATGCAAACGAACCTCCCCGAGGCTTCTGCGTTTATAGAGGATTTACTGTACCACGAAAAGTACGAAAGATATAATCTAGTACTCTCTGCATTATTTTAAAGACCCTGTACTTCAAGCGCGCCAAACCGGTGAGCCGTCCTTTTCGCAAAATGTTTACTCAGACTTCAACTTTTTACTGTCCACGTCGTAATACATTCTGACAATCACGGTGGCTGCTTGTATTAAGATTTATAGACTTTTTCCGGGTCTATCAAGATAGGGGACCACACGGTTACTCAGAGATTCTCCCCTATAATCCAAGAAAGTGAATTCTGCCACTAACTCGCCCTACCTTAAGCCTCCGCGTCGTTTATTACTATAATTAGCATTAAGTTGGCTTTGTTGATATACGAGGCGTGGATAAAAAAATTACTCCAAGAATTTTTTTCTCTTCCGTTGGCAACGCTGCCGCTGCTCCATTACAAATTGTAACTCGGAGGAATACAATTTGGAGATTGTTGAAATATTAAAAGTGGTTCTGTTTGTTTTTCAAAGAAAAAGAATGCGGAGACAGCATTTCAGAGATACCTGATGCAACAGAAAACTACTCCATTAGAAATTGTAACTCGGACAATAGAATTTGGAGATTGTTGAAATATTAAATGTGGTTTTTTTCGTTTGTCAAAGTAAAAAATAAGCATTTCAGAGATACATGATGCAACAGAAAACGACGAGGGTTCTAAGAAGCATTTCAAACGAATCGCAGCACTGTTTCGTCCCGTGGAAACGTTGCTGCACTTTATTGCGTAGGTACTAAAGGGATCCACTTCGAAGTTGCTAGAAATAAATAATTTCTGTTAATAATATTCTGGAATGAGGCGCGGGCTGAAGTTGTTCACGATCCGGTATACATATTGTAATAATTAATTAAAAAGCAAAACTTGCAGAATTCTTGCTCCGACCACAGCGAGGCAAGCTTGTAAAAATTATAAAGGTCTCCTATAAATAAGTAAAGTTTCATTGTAACTGTACAAAGTTCCAGTACCTCGGAAGTTTTGACAGGTCTCTCAATCATCCTGACTCAGTTTATACCCATCGGCATTGTTAAATCAACGCTGGTGGCGTAATTTGATACGTGCAAGAATATCGGTTACACAAGATATGGTGTCAAACTTTTTGAGGAAGTCCTAACAGTATGACACTGTGATGTATTAACTTCTTGATGTTCGAACCAGTAGAAGTTCAGTAGAACTGAACTTTACCAATCATTTTTCCAACAAATCTTATTCCATAATTGATCTGCTTGAAAATAGTCAGTCAAATATTTAATCAAATTGAGTCTGTTTGAGGCATTTGAAAAGTGCCGTTCAAAAACGACCATTAAGATGGAGTGGGGTAAGTGCGCCCTAGTTTTCGCAAATTGGAATTCAAACTGATGTATTTTCAGCCTGGTATGTCAAAACTTAACGTTCTTGGTGTCAAACTCTTGACACAGATATTACTGATGAATTAGTATTATATAAGATTCTAATTTTGCTTGAAAATTATCATTTTGATAGGATATTGTACAAAGTGTTAACTAGGACGCACTTGCTCCTAAGATGGTGTAAGTCCGTCTCTGAGAGTTAAAAGTGCTTTCGAACCTTGTTTCAAGTGCTACGGGACAAGAAAAGAATGATTAAAAAGACTGCTTTAGAATACTTCTTATTGCATTAAATTATATTATTTAGTTTTATAGTTATCCATTTTTAAGTTAACAGGTACTTTTTATGCTGAAATATGAAAGGGGATATAGTGATATTAAAACAAAAATGCTTTCGAACCTTGTTTCAAGTGCTACGGGGCAAGAAAAGAATGATTATCAAGCCCGATACAAATGCTTTTTATTGTATTAAATATATTGTTTAGTTTTATAGTTACCCATACAGTACGGACTTACCCCACCGTGATAGTACGGACTTGCCCCGTGTAGTAATATTTACGGGGCAAGTGCGTCTTAGTGGTTTCTCTCAATAAATTTTAAAAAATACAATAAAAACGGTTTATTTAATGTAAACCTACATCAATATTTGTTGTACTCACCTAAAATAACAACACAGAATATATTAATAACATGTCAACTATTGCACGTTCAGGGTAACCTCAAAGTTGTACGTGTACCTCGCACGTGACTGTTTCGCATTGATTGATTTAAGCGAGGAAAACACCTTCATTCTTGGGCGACATCTACGTCGCATAGTTCATACTAACTTATACTACATTAAAAAAAAATATATAAAAAAACTTTTTAAAAACCACGCTTATATTAAAGTGCGCTAAAAAGGAGAAAATAATTTTTTTAGACATTAGCGACAATAAATAAAAGCGTGGAGCGCCACGAAGATTGCGTTAATATATTTTAGCGCTTCTTTTATTTTCTACTTTTTAGTCTTTACATATCTTATAATCGATTTTAATTACCACTTAGAACTGTAAATTCAACCATCTTTTATAAAAGGAAAACTATTGTGTCATGGCGGCTGTAAATCGAAGTTTCCATTCTGTACGATCAATTGTTCAGAAGCTATTGCAGTGTTTTTGACAGGCAAGGGCGCCGCCATATTGGTTTGTAGTGACGCCCGCGAGCCGCTTACCGAGCAGAATCGCCGGTCCTTGTCGCCCTCCACCCCGACCTAATCCTGAGCAACTCAGTAAGTAAACTGAGCTCCTACGATGCGAAGTGGGCCAGTGGAGTGGGGATGAGTCGGAGAGGGAACACGTAGTGGAATAGGTAAGCGCTGGCGCGCGGAGTGGGGATCGCTAGCCGCTATGACGTACTACCGAGCGTTGCGCGGCGAGGTGTCACGGTTAATATTAAAATTTTTTTTCTCCTAAACGCATAGCTTTTTTTAAAAATTTCTTTTTTAATATTACATTGTCACCCAGTTCTCAGCTATATTTAAAGTTTCAAGTCTCTAGCTCATCGGGAAGTGGTTTAAAATTCGATTACAAGATTTGACGCATACAACGACAACGACAACGACAACTAGTTATAAGCGTGGTAATAAAAAAATAAATACAAGCTGGAGAAATTTCGTTCATATTCTAATAAAAATAAACAATTAATGCACTTACCCCACTCCACCTCATTTCTACACCGACTTATACTACTTGACTATCCGTATAAACTTTCTAACTGAATTGTTCAAACCGTTGAAAACTAATCGACCACTCTGTAGCTTGTAAAACTCTTATTGTGATTAGTAGAAGATTGTTCGGAAGTGGACAGAGAGTAGTAGTGCACGATACAAGCTACACATCTGGCAAAGATGGATGTCAGGGTTTTACACAGGTCTTGAAAATTCCACGTAACTCGGAATATCATGGAGGACATTTTTTACTGCTGTCGCCCACGGTAAGCAGCGAGGAAAACAGCGGAAATTTGTCACACAGTCGAAGAATCTCCGAGCCACAGTTTCTCCTCGTGAAACATAGTCGCGCGATCCCGCAGATCCTGCATCATTGAACTTGATCCTTCGACCTCCTGCACTGTTCCCACTATTCTGTCACATTTCAATGTCAGCCCTGTCTTGTCCGTTTGTCAATTCACTGGCAAGTTGCGAGAGAATGTAAACGGAAGAGAATAAACAGTTTACGCGGCATAATTTTTCAGGATGTACGGAATTTGATTTGACACACAGCTCCTTGAAACTTTTATCAAAATACTTTAGTAGGTCGTCGGAAAAATTGTATACTCCTTTCGCATATGAAAGGATTGTGACTCGCAGCTTGGAAAGTTTTAAATTTTCAGGTTTTGATATTTTCGTAAAGTATAATAATCTCTGGGTAACGTCCACTGAAACTTTATCAACTAAAGTTTATTTATTAAAGTTAATCCAAGAAAAATTGAGGAAGTCACAAGTACGCTTAAACCATCATCTCCCGCGCATGTATTTTAGTACGTGTTTCTCGACAGCGCAATTTCGAAAACTTTGCCACTAACATCTCAAAAACCGATTTACTTCACGCTTTCAAAGTTTATTTCCCAGCTGGAAATCAGTTTGTTATACTTCTTATACAAAAATCGATATTTTTATCTTTTAATCAACGCCATATCACCGTGAATTAATGAAATCTTCGATAACGCAACGAATCTAAAAATTGACATATGTTGTATCAAAACGAATTTAAAAAATACACTATAAAGTATGAAATAATTTCCATTTAATTTATGTAAATGCACACAAACTTAAATACAATATAGTCTTTTCGGAGATTGGAAATTACGAAAATCCTTAAATTCTTCTACATGCTTTCACATATTAATGTATCTTCTCTTCCCACTTACTGTTTTCCAAGTTCACCATATTCCAATGAAATCATAATCAGCAACATCTGTCATTTGGAAAATTTTCAATTTTGCACCGCCTCCGAAAAGATTGTATTGAATTGAAGTTCGTGTGTATTCGCATAAATCAAATGTAAATTTTATTTCACACTTTTTGGTGCGTTTTTCCAAAGTCGGTTTAATTTTTTTTGATAAAATTTTTTTATGTGACAGTTTTTAGTGGAACGAGAAGTATTTGTAGAACACCGTAGGATGGTTTTTCAGTCTTGTTGGTGATTTGCAATGAAAACCGCAAAGAATGAAAAAATGACAAATTTGTTTTCACGGGACCAATCGGGAGACATAAAAAGCGACAGAAAAAAGAAGAAAAAAAAACGAAGAAAAAAGAAGAGAAAAAGACAGAAAAAAAGCGAAAAAAGGCACATACAGATCGAATCGAGTAACCTCCTCCTTTTTCGAAGCCAGAACCCACCTTATAAAAACTAAAAACTATAGGTCCCGTCGCGAATTAACCACGGCAGTTAAAAAAACGACGTAATGTAAATGAAAAAAATATCTTGTATCAAAACTACTATCTATATTTGTTACAAATTTGACGTGCTCTCTGTAAATTCTGATAATATTAATAAAACGAATTTTGCGGATATTTAGATGAATGTATTTCCTTGATTGAAATTTTCGGCAATACTATCATCAAATCGAATACATCATTTTGGTAAACGACGTTCGACCATGCCGCGAATAACGAATGACGCCGTTATTGAATTAGTGTAGAATTTGATTAAAAGAGTTGGCACTCTTCCAATAAACAAATATAGATGATTACATTTTTGCCAATACGAACAGAAAGAGTCGAAATTACATTAAAATCTAGTTACACGATCTTTTCAATAGGCTGCGAATTTTTAGGCAAAATAGAAATCTATTTAATTTGCCAGGAGCAGAATTGATATAGTGAACACGTGAACATCCTGTATAATAAACGATATTATATTAATTCTGAAAGCATAATTTACCACAGTATATCGAGATTCTTTAAAAGCGTTCGCCGCATCGCGTTTGCATCAAAAGCGCAAAATACGCAGTCCCAATTTGCCAATAAGTTTAATGTACTTAAACGCAGATATATCTCATCGGCGTTTACGCATATGTATACGTAAATATTCGGAAAATATGTCTGAGGACGATTAACCGAAATGACTTTTCCGCGAGCGAGTGAGACCTCGGTGTGCCGGCTACTAAATACCGATTCGTTCCAATTAAAAAGTTTATTGCGAGCATTATGAATGTTTGAATATCTCGATTATGCCTGGGACCGGGTTTCGATTACCTGCCGCTCTACCTAATTTAACGTTAATGAGCAGTCCGCGAGAGCGATGATGCGGAAGCACAACAATCCAGTTCGAACCGTTATGAATCCGATGATTATGCGTTTCACCGGTTTGCCCATTAATTCTCAACTATCCGGTTCGAGCTGGGACAGAAGGGGTTCAGACAATTACAAATTCAACGTTCACGGTGTCGGGTGGTTCCGAATCGCTTCTTAATAATCCATCATTAGGAAGCGATTAACCCCGCGAAAATCTCACGGAGATATACGTTCCCGGCCGCGGGATCCCCGAAGCAATTCCCAGCTGCGCGAAGACTATTACCACGACATACAGCCCTCCAGGCATTCGTCAAAGTATCCGATGAAATGAACGCTGAAGTTACCGGCAACGAAAACTCGCTACGACTGCGAATCCCTTACAAGCTGCGACAAGAGAGTCGAAGTAGATGAAGAGAAAGGGAAGGATCAAGCGAAGAGACACGAAGATATAAGGGTTGGAGAGACAGGAGAGGAAGGTGGTGGGGAGAGAGAAGAGAAAAAGATGGAGATAGAAAGAGAGAAAGAGTGGAGGAAACGGAACTACCCGATGGTCCCATAGGATTTTAGAAGAAAAATGTAAGATCGAGGAGGAAGAGATTCGAACGAAAACAGGCAGCGAGCCAGGGGTAAGAAATCCGGATCCTTGGGAGGATTTTACATCGAAGGCACAACAATGTCGCCAGGCAAATTGAATTGGAGGACACACGAGGAAACGATAATGTAGGCAGCGTTGTTCCATTGTTCGCAAGGAGTGGTTCTGGCGACCGCGCCTGGCGATACTGAGAGCCAGAAATTGCCCGGGCTCGTTTAGGCGAAACAAACATCCTCCGCCGATCGTATCCCCGGTTCCGCAAAGACGCCCGACACGGTCTGTTCGTCTTTATTTTATCGTCCGTTACGCCGATAGCCGAGAGAGATCGGCGATACGTGCGCGAAACACGAGCAGCTCGGATCCTTTGTGCGGTTCGCATGACAGCCATCGCGTTGGCAACCCTAAAAATTCGTCCCTTTTTGGAGTTTGGTTTTTTGCAAAAATTTTTAGTAGCTTGCAAGTAAGTAGATCTGCAAATAAATATTAGAAACAATGAAATAGGGAAAAAGTTATGCTGTTGTTTTGCAACTTCTTTTATGTGCGCTATTTTTTTAGAAATAAAGAGTGACCTACAATTTTTAATGGAATGATCATTCAAGAATAAATTGTCTGACGTGCGCATCGATTCATCCACATAAAAAACAAGGTCACAGGAAATTAGGACGTATTATGCCATGATTTTCTTCTCTCCCATTTTTTTTTTATATTTTTACTTAAAAAACAGCAGTGATCATACCAAGTTTTGATCATTGGCTGTTTCTATGATGCTGTATAAAAAGATCAGCAATGATGTCAAAGAAGTACAGTAAATCCTCTATTAAAAAAAACCCTCAGGTATTTCAAGGTTCGAAGACCCGTAATCTTTTTTATTATTACTTATTTTTTTATGAAACTTTCACCAATATAGTTGTGGCATTTTCCTGATTGAAATAAGACCAACAACGATATAATTTCAACTGTGTTTAGTGGTTTAATTGACGATGAACGTTTCGGGCGCAAGGAAGGACAGCGTATAGGAAAGAAACAGACGCGGAGAGTCGCAATCGCCGGCACAGTTCAGAGGGCTGCGCGTGGTTTCTCTTTACACGCGCTGTCCTTCTACCCCACTACCCGTCAACCATAAACGCGTTTATAGAGGATTTGCTGTAGTTTCGATAATAAGCGAAAGGAGGTTGTCGCGTAAGGATTCGGATGAATCCTGCTACGACCGCCATGGGACCGGCAAAAGTACCCGCCGCGCGAGGATTGAACATATTTACCGTTAACAGAAAGAGTGGATTACACTTCACATAATCCACAATTCCGTTTATCGCAGCTGGTGTACGCGTTACACATAGTCGTTCGAATAATCTGGAGCGGTTTCAACAAGAAATCGCTGGCCAGTTCCAATTCGATCGCAATTTGCGGCCAGTTGGACCGTATCCTATCGCAAGGAGAGAGACTTCGTTCGGCCGCGGGGACCGTAGCCCGTTCCCGTATACATATATTAGTCTCAAGGTAAAAGTAGATACTCTGTCGGTCCGTTCTTACGGTCGTTGAATTTTATGTTACGCCCAGCGAGTGCCATCTCCGAGTTAATCTTGCAGATTTCTTATTACCGCCGTTTGGATCTCGCACGCTCCCGGCTGATTCGCAAAACCATCGCCATCGCGATCCGTACTTGCGATCCGCCGTAACCGGGAACGAGGGCCGCAAGAAATTCTAACGAACGGGAAAATAGCGCTGGACACGATCCACGTCGTTCACCGCTAAATTCCGTCGGACGTCGATCGTTTTTCGCTGGATTCGAGACGACACGACGCACGCTGGAGCACGCGCCCGATTTAGCTGTTCATTAACCCTTAGCACTCGAATGGCGACTCTGAGACGCCACTAAAAATTGCTGCACCATTATTCAAAATATTATTTACATTATGAAGTATGACGGTATCTAATCAGTTACTAAACATTTAGGTATTGTATGAGCTATTATACCAATTTCATATCCATAAAATTTCAAAAATCATAGAGAATGGAAATGTTCTAGGTCGGAAGAAATATTTAATTTTCCAATTGAAATTGCTCCGAGTGCAAAGGGTTAACATTTAAGTTTAAGTTATTCAAAAATTTTCGGGTAGAGAACTAGTTGGCTAATTTTCATAAAAAAGAACTACTCGTATTTGATTGTGTTTTCAAGACTAAAAGTTGTCGAATTTATCTAAGCATACGGGCTTAATTTTGAACATCGTTTTAATTAGGTTGCAGTGTTTGCCACATTCATCTTGGTGAGTGCATATTATAATAATTCATCAATTCATTGAATTCGTCTTGACATCGGTTACAACAGTATGAAGTTAAAAGTATACAGGTTGAGGCGCCAGAAACAGGCCATCTGAATAACTCGGCTGCTATTGGTGTTAGGAAGAAATGCATCAGATGGAACTGGCTTGGTTTCGAAGGGGCATTAATCTGATGTTAGTAGCTTTTTTGTAGGTGAACGCGTAAACGACATATGGAGGTCAACTTCATTTTTTTAAATAGAATGAGGTATTTTTTAATACATCGATCGGTGCAGCGGGACATTCGTTGTAAAAAAAAGTACTGACCTATGTATGTCGAAAAGTTAGTACTTCAGGAGATATTTCACAAGTAAGTAAATGCTAACGTCTTAGTACGACAGTAATGATAATTTTAGTTATTTTAGTTATTTAAATTGAAATAACTTCTGAACTATTAACTTTTCGACATACATAGGTTAGTACTTTTTTATAACGAATGTCCTGCTGCATCGATTGATGTATTAAAAAATACCTCATTCCATTTAAAAATATGAAGTTGACCTCCATATGTATTTTACGCATTCACCTACAAAAAAGCTACTAACATCAGATTAAGGGGGTAGTATACCCTCGATTTGCAACTAGAAAATCAGTATGACCAACTACAAAATCAGAAGGCCAACGTCTGTGCAACAAAAGAGTTTGGTAACACTAAGAAACACGCACTGTCTGATGTACACGAGATGGCGTTGCTTGCTATTTCCATATTACAAGGTTACAAGGTTACTTTATTTAGAGTGATAGGTGTTTTATACACCTGTTACACTGTATACACATAGTTTTTTTACATACAAATCATTTATACATATAATCCCTTCAAATCCTCCCAAGCAGACTTTGTACTTTCAATGTTACGGTACAGTAGCGCATTAGTCCTCCTGACTGGGCGCCATCTCGTCTAAACTGGCTGAACTAAATTTGGCTCTAGCTTGCTTTGGACTCTGTCTTGATGAACGTAATATGGGGAAATGTGAATGCAGTTACGCCATTTCGCTTAGTGTCCTCATTTGAGCAAATTTTGGGCTGGGTGAGGGCTCATTCGAAAGAGGAAGGTTCACCGCATGGTGCTCTGGAAATCATAGCAGTCAAAAAGTCTTTTAGAGACAGAAAAATGCATTGAAATCTGCGGATTTTTTCCAAAAAATTTTACTCTACTTTGGACAC
The DNA here is from genome assembly GCA_028455765.1 of Lasioglossum oenotherae. Lineage (NCBI taxonomy): Eukaryota > Metazoa > Arthropoda > Insecta > Hymenoptera > Halictidae > Lasioglossum > Lasioglossum oenotherae. The sequence goes on along the minus strand of CM052299.1, from coordinate 4,778,622 downwards.
TAATATTATTAGATATAAACATAATCTCGTTAACCTCATGACCAGAGCACCATGCGGTGAACCTTCCTCTTTCGAATGAGCCCTCACCCAGCCCAAAATTTGCACAAATGAGGACACTAAGCGAAACCGCGCAAACCCATGTTTTGACCCAAAATCTAGTAAGATTCTAGTAATTTTCTAGTTACAAATCGAGGGTATACTACCCCCTTAATGCCCCCTCGAAACCAAACAAGTTCCATCTGATGCATTTCTTCCTAACACCAATAGCAGCCGAGTTATTCTAGACTGCGGATTTTATGCATTTATGACAAAAATCAGTGGATGTAATTAAAAACACAGTAAAAACATTAAGACAATTTAACAACGCCCACATGTTATTCTCGGTTTATTAAAATGCTTGAAAATAGAAAGAAAGTTTTATATGGATTCTGTGTCTTGCAATTGATGAAGACCATTTTTATTTTGATAAAGATCCGCAGTCTGTATACAATATTACGTACAACGGAGAAATTCAGTTGTTCTGTTTTTCATGACTCACCCTATATTTCTTATAACGTCGAATTTTCACAATCGACGCACCCATAAAATACTTTCTTCTAATTGGTGCATTTTCCTGATTGAGAAGTGCTCGGCGACACAATTAGCAACTGCTGATCCGGTGCGCATCGGGCGAGAACGAAACGGAACTTGGGAACAAGCGACAGAAGTTTTATTCGGCATCGTCGAAATATTCAGTTTGTTTCATAACCCCGGCGTTGCCACTTTATTCGGCAGCTCAATTTCGCCAGCGAACGATGCAAAGTTTATCAAAGTACGCGCAGCCACTGCTATCGATCATCTTCCGCCTTCAATAAACCTGCGTGGCAAGGACGGCGTATACATTATCCGCTGCGTGACAGATTTTTGTAACCGAAACTACCGATTGACGAGAGAGAGACTCGAAGTCTCTGTAGTTACGCGTCCTGAACTTTACAGCCAGTTTTACGGGCTTCTTCGATAGTCGTTTCCAGCCGAATGAAAATACGACAGAAACATTGTGTATCAGAAAAGCAATTTCTGCCGGAATAGAAGAGTCACGTTGTATACATATAGTCGACGCAGCCAACCAATCCGGCTTTAGTTACTTCTCTGCTTTCACCTGGATGGTCGGTTTTCGGTTGAACAAGTGGAAAAACTTTGCTACCGCGGCGGTTTAAGTAGAATGTGGTCGGGGTCAGTCGTTGGTAGACTTCCGGCCACTTCAGCTGTGTATTCTTTTACCTATTTATGCCTGTATTATGATGCTGTAGTGGGGGCTTTCAACTTGCCCGTGATCTTTCCTGTTTGCTTACTTCGTGCCGTTTCTTCTTTATGCGAGCGTTCTTCCGCCAGAGTACGGCCACGGAAACTCGGTAAAAACGAATTTTATTCTACATATTTTGATATCCTCCCAACACAACGAACCCGAGCTTTTAGTGTTAACCCTTTGCGGTCGGCGCTATTTTAACTCGAATACTAAACATTTCTTCCGACCTAAAATATTGCCATTTTTTATGAGATTTTAAATTTGGTGGATATGAAATTGATATTACAGTTTATGAAATAATTAAATGTTCAGTAATTGATTATATACCTACATATCTAATAATGTAAACAATATTTTCAATAATGGTACAGCAACTTTTAATGGCGCCTCAGAGGCGCCACTCGACCGCTAAGGGTTAATAATATCCATTATTGTGTCAATAATGAAAATAAAAATTACCTATAACAGAGTTGGGAAATAATCAACTAATATTTAAATATGACTAATAGTCTTTTTGAACGCTAGTCGTAGCAAAATATTCATTGATCAAAACGTTTCGATTAGTTAGTGATAACTAAATGGCAAATAGTTAGTCACATAAGTTAGTTCACAAATACTTAGTTAACATACATTAATATTATTAATTAGTTATCACTAACTAATCGACAAGTTTTGACTAATGACTATTTTGCTATGACTAACTTTGAAATATTAGTTGATTATTGTCCAACTCTGACCTATAAGAAAGAAAGCAAAAAATTATATTTGAAGCAGAAATATTACTTATTAAATAACAATAAAGAAATACACAACAATAAAACTTGACTTACATTTTAATAATATAAGGAGACAATTAACCCTTAGCACTCGATCGGTGATTCGGAGTCACCACTAAAAATTGCTGTACTATTATTCAAAATATTGTTTATTAAATATGTTGTGACGTAACCAATTACTAAACATTTAAATATTGTACGAAGTATTATATTAATTTCATATCTATAAAATGACAAAAAGTCACATAGAATGCAATTATTTTAGGTCGGAAGAAATGTTTAATTTTCGAGATACAATAGGTCCGAGTGCAAAGGGTTAAGATATTAATTTAAACAGAGAATCATTGTAAAATGAAAAGAATGGTACCGAACTATTTTCTGCACAGATGAGAAAAACACGGACTAGCATAGCTATAAAATGAAATATATTACAATTTACTGTCTGTACAGCAGACTGTGCTCTTCATGGAACTGTTTGCAAATACTCGGCCACTCTTCTCCGACATTTCCCCTTCTCCCTTTCATCGTAATTACGAAACGCTTTGTGCAAAGGCGTGCAAATGTCTCTGGAAAATGCTGTTCTTTACACAGCAGAAACCGGGAACGGGGCCGTAATGGATAAACTGTATCGAACGGTAAGAAATTTCCAACGAATCAAACGAATTTCACCGAATTATTTGTAACAGTGCTGCCAACGCCTGTTGCATTTTCGTGCCGTTCGAAAGGAAGATTAATCTCGTAGTCAGATTAAATCTATCCCGTAATTACGCTGGAAATAAATTCCTCCGGCGTGGCCCTGTTCCAGCCCCCCTAACTCGCGCAACCTCGCGAATAGCAGCTCAAACGAAATCAATCCCCGATTACGTATTATTAAATAATTTAACACAGTATTCAATTAATTGCTTGGCTGTACTGTATAATATTGTGCGTGCATCGGCTGCGAGGACATGCCGCGCATTAAAGTCCCAATAACAATCGCGTTCGAAAACCTGTTTTTCTCGTCGCAGTGACTATGCGGAATTTGTTAAAAAATTAACATCTGTTACTGGGGCCGAGTTGATGACATTTCCGCCGATAGCTGTAGAAATACATGTAGGTCAGGTCTGTTGTAGAAAACCAGGATGCGCAATGACGGATGCAATCGAGTCTGTTGTTTTGCAGGGGAGTAAAATATTTTACGTGGAACCGGAATAACACCCCGGTGGAATATTTATTCTTTCAATTAACGAATCGGAACGCTTTTCAAATAAAAATCATGCTTGCTTCCAGCCGGTGCTGACAATTTAGAATTCTATGCGACACCGTTGTTCCTTCATCAGAAATTAATATTCATTCATTAGTCACTTGGCTTATTTTCCGTTTTGTCCTATGTCAGATTTTTCATTTAGGCTATAAACGTTGACGAGAAAGTTATTTCAAATGACTTTAGGAATATCCCTTTTCAAGTAAGTACAAATTAAATCACGACTTCCGAATTTATTAATTTCGATAGATGCACAGGCTAAGCGAAACATTTTATTTGTAGTGTGCAGAATTACAATTGAATCACTCCAGAAATTATTATTACAAAGTAATCGAATTACATTGTAATTCAGTGATATTGTAATTTATAATTCAGATCTTCACTCGATTAAATTACAATGTAATTCGTAATTGCAATTCGGGTACAATTATAAAACACTTCGTAATTAAGTTATTTACAATGTACACAATTTGTAATTTCAATTGGAGCACAATTATAAAATAGCGTTACGTATTATGAAGGAGGACGAGGAATAGAAACTACGCCGCATAGACAGCAAACAAGTTCTTCTTCAAAGTTCTGGGCTGTAATTTGGAGAGTTGTATTTTAATTACATTGTATTTCAATTACACATCTGATTAAAAACTTAGTAATTGAATTAATTGAAAGGTTTGAATTATGTAATTCACTTACGACGTAGTTGAATTCATTTGTGTAATCCAATTACAATGTAATTCGATTAACACAACTGTGGTAGTGAAGATAGAAAAATCTACGAAATTAATTTTCACGTCGTACACTCTCCAGAAAATTACAGAACGTTTGTAAATGATCAGCGAAAGAGGGAGAACTAGCCAATCTGCATACACGTATCGTCCGAAACTAGAAATTGAATCGGAAGCAGTATCGGAGGCAACGATTTCGCAAAAGCCGAAGCAGACAAGTAAGAAAATTGCAAATGGTGTCGGTGAAACAACGAATAAAAGAAATCGAAGCGAGAGCGGCAGCGTCGTCGCGTCGATCCGAACGAATATCACACACTCGAGCGAGTTGTTCCATCAAGCAGCCGTCGCACGTTTACACGATATTTCGTCGAAAATTAAATTCACGCGACCGTCCTGCAATCCTGTATTCATTGGGTGCGTCGAGAGCCAAGGGCGTTCCTATTTTTCATGACTTATTCCTGAACGGACTCATTTAACAGAAAAATTGTAAAATCTTCAAAAAGTGGCCCGTGCCGCTCTTGAAACTTTTAATATATTCTTCCGAATGCTCGGCATTATTCGTTGCATGTCACTCGTGACGCGTTAGACGAGTCGCGAGCGAGCAACAGTATTTCTGTTCACGTCACGTCGACTACAGATTATACGAAATTTGCCGAATCACGATTTATCGCGCGCACGGTGTCCGCAATGAAATTATTAGAAATTAAACTAGGTGAAGTTAATTGGGTGTCATCCTAAAATAAATTGTCCGCTCATGTGCAGAATAATCGTACATTCGTCGATGCTCGAATGATCCGCCATTACTTTTCGCGTTGTCCCACTTTTCATGTATCGATACTCTCCGATTCGTTTAATTCTCCATTGTATGAAATTGTCCTGAACTATTTTAGCTGTAAATGTATAAAACTACCAGTAATATAAAATAGCAGCAACAATAGAGGATAATGCCATAATAGGGGACTATACCATATTTGGGCACTTTACCCTATCTGTATCCTAAGTCATCGTTAGAAGTAATAAAATAATAGAATGTGTGTGTATGCAAATTTATTATAAGAATTCCGATTGATTTTTAAAAATCAATTTAACACGTTTCGTGCCGAGCCGTTTTTGCTCGATTTTTTACTCAGACCATTTGCTTTCTTCTATTCTGAATTTTTTCCCTATTCTTAATTAATCCCTAATTCTTGGTGGGAATACATTCTACAGTCTCGAACTTGTTATAGAACATATATTCTTTCAGCGCATTAAATAAATATGTCACTGTGTACCACCACGTGCACAGTAAATTAAACCTCAATTAAAATTTATGTATTACATTTTTGTATTAAGAAGAAAGCGCAGAGAGCGTGATAAAAAGAGGTTCCGCGATAGATTAGACAAAGGAGCCTGTGCCTTGCGGATCGCGAAAAAATTTCGGAGGAATCGGTGGCATCCATTAGTCAACAATCCCGACGTGGGGTTCGTTTCATCGAACTCGCTGGCCAATTCTCTCGGTTCTCGATTGCGCGCCTCCCGCACGCTCTCGAGACGGAACGTTAAGTGGTATTGATTATTCGGTTCGCGAGATATGCAAATCTCGACGGTCCTCACTCCCTCCGCACTTGACCCACGCTTCTGCCACCTTATCTACCCGGCCGATTTTCCCCCGTGAAAACCGGAACTCGATTGTCGCGTGATTTACGTGCCGAAAAATAAAAGATCCTCTGCCCGTCCGCGACATCGGCTTAAAAGAAGATAGAATTAGCGAGCCAAAGAAGAAAGGGAAACAGACGGGACGAAGAACGGTTACCGCCCTAAATCTCTCGGATGCCAGGTTCGCGGACTCGCCACTTATCACGCCGAAACGATCCTCTTTGGCTGCCTAGCTCTATCTTCCGCCCTTTGCCGGCATTCTCCTTTTCTTCTCTTTTTCTCCTCCTATTTCTTTTTCTCTTTCTCTTTCCGAACGCTTTCAATTTATTTTCTATTTCAGTTAACCTTGAATGACCTACATTCTATCTGAATGTAGATAAAGAATCATACCATTGCATTTTAAAAAACAGAGTTGACCTTCGTATCTCCTGGACGCCTCCACCTGTAAAAAAAATTAGGAACATCAGATTATGAGCCCCTCGATACCAAATCAGATTGATCTGCTGCAGTTTCTTCTGTATTAAAAAACAAGCGTGTTATTCACTGTCTTAAATGTCCCACCCTGTGTAATTCGTTATTCGACCGAAGTCCTTTTATACAAATGTATATAGTTTTTACAGTATAACTGATAAAAACAAAAATATATATTGGACCTTGAATAAGTTCTCGCTGTTTCTTTTACAAAATAAAAAATTTATTTAAATTATAAGGAACAAAAACATTTCATTCAAAGTATAATATATATAGTATAGTATATTCGAGTAATTCCTCCAACTTTTCGTCTTCAAATTTTTTCGGTGCGCCTAAACGTTCTTTATCCTCAAGTTCAAATTCATTATTTTTGAAGCGTCGAAACCAGTCTCTGTATGTCGTATCCGACACAGCATTGTCACCATAAGTCTCAACAAGAATTCTATGTGGTTCAGCTGCAGATTTCTTTTGAATAAAGTAGTGCAATAAAATTCCCCGCAAATACACTTTATTCGGCACGAAAGTAGACATTTTCAGAACTAAGAAAAAATTACTTTGCTTACACTAAAGTGAACTACCATACACTGATATTTAAGGTTAGATACACTACTGCCTTGCATGTGTGTTACCATTCGAAATTCCACGAACGGGGTACTGCTGCTACCATCTTTGAAGAAATAGCGAGAACTTATTCAAGGTCCTATATAAATAAGAAATAAGATAAAAATATAATTATAAGATAAAAATAAATAAATAAGATAAAAAAGCAACATAACAAAAAGAAGTCTTAACCTAAAATTTACATAAGATTGGACATGTGCGCGAAACTAAACAAATGCATGTTTTTAAAATTTTGTTGAATTTTTCTTTGCTCTGACTCGCGGACTTCATAAATGTTCAAGAAATGACAATTGTCGGCCACGTCTTGGAAGATTCTGACCCACTGTGTAGATCTTCTTGGTTCCCTTCGAATATCCTTTCGTCAACGACACAAACGAAACTGCCAGAGACAATCTTGGTCCCCGCCGCTTCCACTTACTTCGACATTTCCGGATGGGCAAACGGTATTGTTAATTGACGATCGACCGAAGCGCGAACCCAGAAAAGATATGCAAATTCGATAGGGAAAAGCCCTCGTTAAAACCCGCCCGATGTAAATGCAGCCGGACGGTTGCCGATCAAATTATCGGATTTATCGACGTTCCTTCGGACGAAGGACACGGTATTCAACGATTTTCTTGATGGAGTACTGCGCACGGTGTTACTAGACTTTCCGGATATAATAATGTCTTCGGTGGTCCGCAGACGTTTTGTTTTCGTCACCGATTGTATGCTCTACAAGACTATAGCTGTTTCAAAAGATCGATGTTCGTGTGTCTACCTTGAACACAGGTCTGCAAAATGCATTTTATCAATTTTCTATATAAACCCACACTGGAAAGTTGTAAAACACAATCTTTTGTATTTTCTTTGCAATTTTGACCAATTGCAATTATTCAACAAATTTTTCATTTACTTTTTCAAACTTTTCCTTACTTCATGTAGGAAACTAAATCGTTTAATTTTTCATAAAAATTTCGATATTTTCAAACACTTCCTTACATCATGAAGGAAACTAATTGTTTTAACTTTTCATAAAAATTTCGAGCAATTGCAATTATTCAACAAATTTTTCATTTACTTTTTCAAACTTTTCCTTACTTCATGTAGGAAACTAAATGTTTTAATTTTTCATAAAAATTTCGATATTTTCAAACACTTCCTTACATCATGAAGGAAACTAATTGTTTTAACTTTTCATAAAAATTTCTAGCAATGGCAATTATTCAACAAACTTTTCATTTACTTTTTCAAACTTTTCCTTACATCATGTAGGAAACTAAATGTTTTAATTTTCCATAAAAATTTCGACATTTTCAACCACTTCCTTACATCATAAAGGAAACTAATTGTTTTAACCTTTCATAAAAATTTGGAGCAATGGCAATTATTCAACAAATTTTCATTTACTTTTTCAAACTTTTCCTTACATCATGTAGGAAACTAAATGTTTTAATTTTTCATAAAAATTTCGATATTTTCAAACACTTCCTTACATCATGTAGGAAACTAATTGTTTTAATTTCTCATAAAAATTTCGACATTTTCAAACACTTCCTTACATCATGAAGGAAACTAATTGTTTTAACTTTTCATAGAAATTTCGACCAATTGCAATTACTCAACAAACTCTTTTTCTACACAACATGTAGTAAACTAATTGTTTGAACTCGTCATAAAAATTCTCAATATTACAAAAGTGATCGGTTTTTTAGAGCGTCCGAATATTAATGGAAGTTACTGTAGCTCTTCCCGAATTCGAATTTTCTGATCTGCATCGGTGATCGTGATATTATTCAACGAGAGATTATGATATTATTCGCCACCATAAGTATGTACCTGAATTCCCGAACAACAACAGGCACGATCACCTGTAATCTCCGTGTTTGTGTGGCCGCGGTATTCGGAAATGAGACGGGCCCGATTATCCCGAATAATTACAGTCACTACGTGCATCCGTTTTATTAGGGTAATACGTACACGTCCGTATACATCGATACGCTTAATCTTCTTGATACTTCACGCAATGAATATTCATATCGCCGACTAAACGCCCGCGCGAGTTCAATCGCCGAACAATTCGGCCGACCACGGTAATCTCATAGTTATAAGAACTGTTCGACTGTGTTACTTCTACGTTTGCTAGTTAGAAAACTGGTTCAAGAGGTAGCTTCCCCAACTTGGAAAATTTTCAGAAATCCAAGTTTTTGAACATTAACGCTTAGCAGTCGATTGCTGTATCATTATTCACAATATTATTTACATTATTAAATATGTTGCTATCTAATCAGTTTCTACACATTTAAGTCATTATTATGTCAATTATGTCAATTATGTGACATTATTATGCCAATTTCATATCCATAAAATGAAAAAATCAAATATGTATAGGGTTATCGAAAATAGACTATAGGAAGTTCTTTTTAAATAAAAAAAAAACTGTTTTTAGCTTTATTGGTTTTTTAAATGTAATTATCAGGCGTCATCTATGACAATTATGTGTGAAAGTCGATATCTGTCAAATGACGAATTGATGTTGATGGGTCATTAGCAACACTTGCACGAACAGCAGCAATGTTTTCATTAGAACAAGCTGATTTGGTCTGTCAGACTTTGATTTATCATGAACAGATCCAGTTTCATCAAGTTTTTTAATCAAATTTCGAATTGTTTGCTCTGATGGACGATTATGTATGCCGAAAAAGTCACGGAACACTGATTTGCAAAATAAATTTTAACAACTATAACACGCTCTTCAATCGTATACGACTGCATTGTTAAAATTGTCTATCATCGAAGAAATACAAGAAAGTGACAAGAAACAATGACGTTTGACAGATATTCCCATTCAACGTCCTAAAGGTACTGTTGGATAACCCATTACAATGGAATTATTTTAGGTCGGAAGAAATGTTTAATTTTCAAGTTCATCAAAGGGTTTCCCGAAGTAATTCTGCACGGAAAAGCGAGTCGAAAAGAAAGAATAACATTTCTCTCGATCTCGAATCAATGTACGGGTGAAAAGCCGTTTTCTCCAGGCGTTCGGGAACATAGTCTTTCATTTTTCCCGACCGCGAACAGAGACTTTGCAATAAAAATTTGTGGTCGCCGTCCCTCTTTTTTATGGAGCTAATGCTAGCAAAAATTGAGACGTCGAGGCGGTCACGACTCTCGAGGCCGCAAAGAGACCATCGAGTCGTCTGATCGACGAGAGTATAAGATCGCGTGGATCCCGTGGTGAAACACGTCTGCCTCGCGATCTTATCGTGATTCACGAAAAGGCATTGAACGTGATCGGCCACGGGTTCTTGTTCTCCCGTAAGGATCGCCTTAAGCTGCTAGGCGTCGCGATAGAGGCCTCGTAAAAATGTACGTGGCTCAAACGAGAGGAAAAGAGAGGTGGTGAGGGGGGGAGAGAGAGAGAGAGAGAGAGACAGAGAGAAAAGATTTTACAGCAAGATTTCCGAGGAAAACGAAATTCAACGGACGCCCACAAAAATCGCTGCCATTTAAACCGCCCCCGGGAAAAACCGTGGAAAGTGTCGCCGATACAAGCGAGTCGTAAATATTCGATCTCTTTCACTGAGCCCTCGCTTCCGGTAATTTTCAAGCTCTCGCCCGGTCCGACCTCGGAAAAAACTGCCCGAACGTGACACGGTTTCAATACCGGTTCAGCCGAAGATTTTTGAAAATTGTTTCCCATGGCAACCTCGACCGCGAAACACAGTAGAGATTCATCCGGAAGCTACAGTAAGTAAAATGTACAGGGTGGAAAGAAATTGTGTGTTATTCGACACCCCTCGTCGATGTATTTCCTTCTTGGCGAGATTGTGAAAATCGAACAGTAGGCAGAGCACCAGAATTCTAATATGTTAGATCCTTCGAGGGACGGACAGGCTCGATAACTGGCAACGTGACAAATTTCCAACTTTACGGCATCGAAAATCGTACGGTGTTCAATCGATAGCTCGGCGAGTCGTGCCAGTAACAGTTTCATAACGACGCATTGTACGAAAATGTGTAAAATCGTTCCGGATGATTCCCGGGGTTTCTTCCAGGGTACGGAAGTTCTGGGAACCTGGATTTAAGCGCGAAAAATTGTCAGGGGAACAAAAGGAAACCAAGATAAAGACTTCGGGAAGACTCGGAGAAATATCCGACTGCTTGTCGTGGCTCTGACAACCTATTCGACCGTGAAAAGACGCGGAACATCGCGTGCTTCAGGGGATAACGATTACGAACCGGCCCGCTTTCGCGTCTCTCGCGAGAGGAGGGGATCACGATCCAGATTTCGCGACTTCAAGCATAGGATTCGGTTACCTGCTTGCAATTAATACAATTTCCGACTCTTTCCACTAATTTTTGTCTGGTTTCCATTTCTTGTCATTCGTACAGACAATTTTTATTTTGCATAAAGATCCGCAATCTTATATTCTTAACGTGACAGTATTTCTAGGTAACTCTTGCATTCTAAAATCGTTTGCATTACATTATCCAACACGTACCTGTACAATAAATATATTTTTCGTATTACCACTCTAACAACTTGATGATCCACTTTATTATTATTTGTCAGTCTCCGTTTCGAAGGATAAATTCGTTAAAAATTTCATTTGATTCATGTTAATGATCCGGAATACGTCGGAATCATAGGTTGTTCGGAATGGAAAAAAATACATCGCTCTTTAACTAACGCTGAACGTTCCATTCAAGAGACTATACAATTGTCAGTGTGTGTGGATCGGAGGTCCCGAAAATTCGAACAATTAAAACGCCTACGATTCACGGCTGGCGTGGGTTTCGACCGCGACACTCACCGAATGAAAACGCCAATTATTAAAAGGCATTCGGTCATACAATGAAGTCCCTCCAGCAAATAGGCGCGACGCCGTTATTAAATGTCCGCGGCCATTACTCGCGCAACAATGGCACGAAAATTACTATATGAATTAATTACCTAGCGAGCAACGAGACAGCCGGAACACCTAAACGAAGCGACCAGCCGGCAGATGATTGTTGTCCAGCCACGTCGACAGGGACTGGGGCCGACGACAGCGTTCGTCGATAACCTAACAAATACTCGGAATTGCGTTATTCCGGTATACAAGCGCTGACGGATTCGTCACATTCGCTACTCAAAAAAATACCGGGTTCAGAGATTTTTGAGAAACGTCGAGTTCGCTTCCAACAAAGGACGGCTGAAATTCGGTTTGGAAATTCGCTCGCTGTGCCGGGTGCACGTTAAAGCGATACGAGCCACGCGGAAGCGCGTGTAATATTATTTTTGGGATTTATATCGGTCGGTACCCTTCTTCACGCTCGAAAATATTTTCACTTAGTGTTAGTGAGCATGATCATTCTCGATTAGTGTCGATATCTAATCGCGTGATGATATTGGGTTGGCAAATAAGTTGGTTTTTGCATTGGAATAAATCACAAAAACCGAACGAACTTATTTGCCAAACCAATATGATTGTATTCAACACTAAAAAACTACCGAGCCTTAAAAGTAACTGGTACATGTTCCCTGATAAAAATGACAAGGCTGATTTTAGTCAGACTTTGTGCGGCTCCCATTGTAATACGTGCTCTACACACATAATCTATGTATTACGTTGTTATGAAAGAAATGCAGGGTTTTTGTTCCTTTGGATCAATTGCAATTTTATACCAATAAATATTTACACTAATTCAATGAGTGATATGTCATTTTAAAGCTTGTTTTACGCTAATTATGCTTTTGATACTTGATTTTGTTCAAATTTTTATTAAATTATCTGGTTTTTATTTCAGGATGTCAAAACGCTAAAATTGCAATTTTATACCAATAAATATTTACACTAATTCAATGAGTGATATGTCATTTTAAAGCTTGTTTTACGCTAATTATGCTTTTGATACTTGTTTTTGTTCAAATTTATATTAAATTATTTGGTTTTTATTTCAGGATGTCAAAACGCGATTTTCGCAATGTTTTTTTCTGAGTTCAAACTAGGCCGATGCGCCGCTCGGAATATCAACTAAGTATGAGGAAGTGTCAACGAATGTATAGCTTTATATTTTTAACTGACATTCATTCTCTGTAAAATTAATTTTAATACTTTTTAATTAAAATTAAAATTATTTTTAATATTGCTATTACACAATATTAAATTTTCTATAGAATTAATTTTCATATTATTGTTTTTATTCAAACAATTTTAATAAAATAGTTTTTTATTTGAGTTATAACACTTTAAAAACATAGGTTTAAATCCAGCATTTCTTCCGTTACAATCTGTACAATCATTTCTTATGAAATCATTTTTATTATCTGAATAATTGTAAAATAAGAAGTCTGGAACTGATTAGTTTGACCAAATTTGACATTTATTCAGAAAAGGTTAAAGTTTTCATTAAAATGAAACGTTTAATAAATATGTCAATTCAGTCGTTTCCTATGAAAGTGTCATATATTTTAATAATAATTGTGATATAGAAAATCGGTTATTTCATAGTTTCAGTTTTAGCCTATATGAAGTTCAGCATTAATTGGACCATATAAACGCGGTTCTACTTCGTTCGATATTTGCCTGGCTTCGTCGGGCAGCCTATCTTCAACTTACGAACTTTCGTACGTAAATAATTTTCAATCCAGTTCTAACATTTACGTTACCGACACACATGTTCAAGATGCTCCAGCAGAAAGATGAGAACCGTCTTCGAGACGCCGCCGGAGGCGTTGCGCAAGAGACTAGTGCCGATGGATTTCCTCGGGTCGCCCCGCGATGCGTGACTCTGTACCGACTCGCGTGACGAAATTGCATAACACCAAACATCCGGGATTTGACTCGAATGCACCGGCTACAATATTTCCGCGTGATATTCGACGCGAGGCGAACTCCCGCCGCGCGATTCGTGTTCAAGACGCTCGCGCTCAGAGGAAAACGCTAACACAACGTTCACTGGCGTTATCTAAGAACCGAGTTAGCACATATTCGCCTTCTTGCCGTTGGACATATTATTTCAACAAATAATAGATTTGCATTCATTACGCGGATGACTTTGTCTCTGTATTTTCGAAGTAATAATCGGCTTGTTGCCATACGGGGAGGTTCTGTATCAGGATGCTGAACAAGTTGTCATTTTCAAGATGCATCTACAGCGACCTGAATTAATATTCGGACGCTCTAAAAAAGACGATAACTTTTTTAATATTGTATACTGAGAAAAAAAAGTAGTTACTTCAATAACACGCGTGTTATTGTAATTTTTTACTTCGATGAATATCGATGTATTCTTTTCAATAGTATGAAGTTTAGAAGCAAATCGTGATGTATTTGAATTGTCTATCATGAAATGATTGAAAATAGTATTTGATTCAATACGGTATATTATTATTCGTAATATTTCTTTTTTTCCTTCAATCAGATATGTTGTTAAAAAAATTTTAGAATGTATTGATTTATACTGGAATTGGCTTGAGGCCATATCTTATTTTTTTGAAAACATTGATGGTCAAGCTATTGGCTTATACGATTGGCGGAAATGCGTTTTGCCATTGAAATTCAATAGTATTAAATATTAAAATAAGTTCATATAATATTGGCACTATTCAATGGTACATCTTATTGAATCAACATATATATTTTTTTTTTTTTGACAGGATTTTTTTTCAGTGTACTATACGATTTGAACTTTTTTGAGAAGCTACAGCAATTAGTTTACTACAGAATGTGAAAAGAAATTCTTTCAAAAATTGCAATAGGTCGGGATTGTAAAAAACATAATACAGTTGCATTTTACAACTTTTTTGTGTGGGCCTATAATGAAAATTTAAAAAAATAAGTTTTGTAGATCTGCGTCAATTAAACATATTCTGAAAATTTCGACAAAATCGGTCAACGTTGCGATGAGCTACAAACATTTCAAGATGATAAAAATTGCAGATTTTTACGATTTTTGGCCTCTAACTGCAATAAATCTAAGGATTCTTTCAGTGCCTGTCGTCTCTTCCCACATCAACCGATTTCCATGAAACTTTCACAGTGCATATAATTGACACAGATCTACAGAACGTATTTTTTGAATTTTCAATATAGGCCCGCATAAAAAAGTTGTAGAATAAAACTTTTAATATTTTTTCTATAATTCCGAACAATTGTATATTTTGATAAAATTTCTCTTCACATCCTGTAGAAAATTAATTACTCTAGCTTCCCAAAAAAGTTCAAATCGTATAATACAATATTTAAAAAGTTATCGTACTTTTTTAGACCGTTCGAATATTAATTCGGGTCACTGCATAACAAAATAAATAAGCTAACAATCTGTGACATTCGGAATTTGCTATATACATACACTCAAGGGCAAAAATTAAGAAACATCGATTGTTAATTGTTTATAACTCATCAATGAATTACGATGAAATTTTCAGCGTGTATATAACTTATATAAACCTACATTGAATCTATTAAATTAATTATTCAATCTATGTGCATTGCAAAATTCTTAAAATTTTTGTTAGACACATATTCTACACCATGTGTAGACCAAGTAGTTAATTCTTAAGTAATACGAGTAGTTCAATTAGTACGAATTACGTCTAATTCACTTCAATAATGCAGACTTAGTTTGTATCTGGAGGATGAAATTTGTTGTTTCGAAGTTACAGAAATTTGTTTACATTTAGAACAACAAATTCGGGCTGCAGAATAAACGGGAGGTCGGAGCTCTCTGTTATTAGAGTTCAGGATTTCGTGTAAATATAGACACGCAGCGAGAGTGAAGTGGCGTTTTCGTCTAACAAATTATTAACGATAAAACAACGCTGCCGGCTGGATGCTATAAATTAGGTGAATCTAGGTTAAATCGTTTTGGAACGATAATCGCCGGCGAACAAGTGTATCGTGTAATGAGGATCGCCGAGAATACGAGATGGACTGTAAATAAAGATTTATTCACGACCCCGTCCGTAGGTAGGAGATTTACGTGGTGTGTTTTGCACGCCGCTACTTGGGGGCTGTGTCGGAGGAAAGTGTCGATTCGCCGGGATTAACGTGCGCCCGCGGGGCTGCAGTAAATCACACCGCATAATCGAAGCCACCTCCGCTCCGGGAAACTTTCCTAAATTCATGCTAGATACTTGGCTAACTGTGTGCGAGAACATAAACTTTTCTGTGTTAAATTGACTGTTACTATGCGACATGCCCAAGTTTCTTGCGCCCGCCACAAGCAAAACAAATGTCTGTGGATTTACGGCCGTGTCCCACCCCTCCCTCGGCGAAAAAATGTTTAACCGAACGAGTTCAACCTCTCTTAACAAATTTCACAGCGTTTTTCTCGCCGGAAACATTTTACGGAAGTGTTTCTTTAAGCATCGATATACGGTAAGGAGCATAACTGAGTCCACACGCTTTAAATCAGAATAACTTTTATATGAATGGACCAAACGACTTCAATTTCTCTGTAAGGCTAGAAGAATTAGTTTAGTAAATGACGTCTAATAAATAAGTTTTGAAAAAATGCATTTGGTCGGAATTGTGAAAAACAATAGTAAAAATTGATTTTTACAAACTTTTTAGCTGGCCCAATTACGAAAATTTACAAAATGTGTTTTGTCAACTGGTATAAATTATACTGTATGGAAATTGGTTAATTGGTTTACGAATTATAAACGATCAAAAGTGGTAGAAAAATTGTAATTTTTACAATGTAATTTTAGAATGTACTTTTACAATGTAATTTTACAGTGTAATTTTATTTCAATGAAATTTTCAGAGCGTATATAATTTATACCAGCTGATCAGACACATCTTTTGAATTTTGATGGAATTTATTATTTATAAATTTATAATATCTAAATAGAGATAACTTCTGCGTTTGTACTAATTTTTTGAAATGTCAACCACAAAAACGTAAAATAGCGTTACGTATTATGAACGAGGACGAGGTATAGAAACTACGCCGCACAGACTGCAAACAAGTATATGAAAGAAAAACATAAAAAATATATCGCACTTCCTCAAAGTTCTCTGAGCTATAATTTGGAGAGCTGTATTTTAATTATATTGTATTTCAATTACACATCTGATTAAAATACTTAGTAATTGAATTAATTGAAATGTTTGAATTATGTAATTCAGTTACGATGTAGTTGAATTATATATATATATATATATATATATATATATATATATATATATATATACTATACACATATAATTGAAATACAATGTAATTCAATTGCGTAATTGAATCCGATCGGGCTCCATCTTCGCACAATGTTTTTTTTTATTTATTCGCACAATGCTGGTGCCAAAATAACTTTCTTGAAGAGTGAATAAAAGCAATTCAGACATATACAAGTGTCCAAATAATTTCTTTGTATCCTGCGGGAGTAGCACTCAATTACTCGAACCAGTGGTTTACATTCGATACGAAAACACCTGTACAGAGACGTCGGGCGTTCCACGTTCCACCGGTCTGTTGATCTCCGTCCGGGTCCATTCAGCATGCGACCATGCGCCGCGCGCCGGGACCAGCAGACCGAGAAATCTCGGTGTAGGTCTGAATGCATTCGGCGTGTGTGCATGTGCATGTGTGTGACGAGCGAGGCCACGGGGTACATTGTAAGAAGCAAGCGTATGGTCGCTTATCGTGCGGTCAACAGGATAAGAGGATTGGAAACCAGGACACGGTGGTGAATGATCATTCGACCGGTGTGAAAGCGGCGCAATCGACATACAGCTCGTCGCGTCTGGTCCGTCGACGCGGCAAGAGATCGATGTATCTTCTTGCTCGCGTAATCCATCAATCGGACGCCGAAGACAATGGACAGATTCCCTTCGTATTAGCCCGGGGTATCTCGGTTACGTGCCTTTCGTCGGCATTATAACGTCACTCAGGATTTCCGGTTCGTTTCATCTCTATCCGTTCGATGATAACCCTCGTCCATTACGCATGCAGACATCGACGGTCGTTCCTTTCACCGCTCTCTCCGTCTCTTCCGATTCTCTTTGACCTTCTATCAAGCTTTGCTCCCCATCTCGCTTCATCCTCTATGCCGGCGAGTTCTTAGAAACGTGAGAGCCCGCGCGAGCGCTAACCTTCCCCCCCCCCCCCCTTCAGGTACCAGCACAGTTCACGAGAACATTCGTGGCTGCGCGGGTGCATTATGTATGCAACATTGCAATTTGCATCGCTCTTCTATCGTCTGTTCTACGTGTACAGTTCCCCCGGCTGAAGTGGACGGAATCGGTGGGATGAGGGTCGAGGCTGATAGGGGCTGCTCGCCGGCACATGAGCAACGACCAGTTACGTAAGACTACGTACGTTACGTTCCGTATTAGCATTTGCATGTTTAACCTGCAATCTCCTAGTCTTCTATTACTTTGATCTCTTCCCACCCGGACTCTATCTACCATGCAACTTTTCCCCCATCCACCTACCAGACACACCAAAAACCAAGACACTGAACTCTCTCTCTCTCTCTCTATCTCTGGCATTGGTCCCAGTTCCTCGTGGTTACTGTTTAACAAGCCGTCTTCTCGAATATCGTTTACGCGAGGATCCGTCGCCCCCAGGCTACCGGTTAAAACTTTCGCGGCAGACATTCTTTTCAACAGTATCACCAGGCCGATTCGGACCCTGTTTCCTTCGTTGGCGAGTGTGTGCGCGCCGACACATGTGTGCAGCGGCACACGACGCGTACGACGGATTCGCGTTGTATTTGTGTCTGTATGTGGAACGCATTTAACCGGGTTGCCTTAGGGTCTACTTAGTTGGAACGAGCTTGCATCGCGAGACGTTCGAAGAATGTTTTCCCCTTTGCCCTCCGACGGGAAAGAATGCATGCAATCTAAGTTTACCCAGCCCCGGGTGGAACTTTCTCGTTAGCCGTTCAGCTTTAAGCGGGCTGTGTTGACCTTTAGCCAGACGAGGCCGGGCGACGTTGTTCCGACGTAAGTTCGATCGCGAAACGGACGACGCGACCACAGATACCGGTTACAATTAGAGAACGATCCTTAAATATTCTTTGACCCGACGCGACGGACGGTGGACTGTTTTCATAAAAAGCTTGGACTGAATTCATATCTCTGTAGTACCGGAAAGCAAGAGGTTAATGGACGGTGAGCGTATGAGGATGTATGGTTGTGTACATATTCGATCTTTTCGTGTTTTAGTTCGTGTATTACAATTATGTGGTGAATATTGAACAATCAGGTCATATTCTTTGACCCTATAACAAGAAAGAAAATGTTCCACGTCGTGCTTTATAGGTCGTGCTTCTTTTATATTGGTGTAAATGAAGAATATGGGACTTTTTTGTCTGTATGCTGACAGTTCTGTCACTTTTATATAACTGACCGTCTTCCATTAGATTAAATTTAAAATCTTCATTTCTGATCACGTATCACAATTGTGTGGTGAACTTTGGACAATCAGGTCATTTATTCATTGACCCCATAACAAAATAGAAAATGTTTCACGTCGTGCTTTATAGGTCGTGATTTTTTTATACTACTGTAAATAAAGAATATAGGACATTTTTTTGTCTGCATTCTGACAGTTCTGTCACTTTTATAAACTGATCCTTCTCGATTAGATTTTTACAATCTTCACTTTTAATCACTTACTGTATCTTTCAAACCTAATAATTGTTGTTAGATTTTTACAATCTTCACTTTTAATCACTTACTGTATCTTTCAAGCCTAATAATTGTTGTTATGTTGTCGACGTTGCCGAGATGTTGAAAATTAGATTATGAGGCAATGTATGTAGAGGTCACGATTTCTAACTTTTTACCACGCTTATATCAGCTTGCCGAGTTGTCGTTGTTGTTGCTGTATGCGTTAAATCTTGTAATCGAATTTTAAACCCTTCCCCGATGAGCTAGAGACTCGAAACTTTAAACATAGCTCAGAACTGGATGACAATGTAATATTAAAAAACAAATTCAAGAAAAAACTATGCGTTCAGGAGAAAAAAAAATGTTAATATTAAACCGTTACACCTCGTCGCGCGACGCTCGGTAGTACGTGATCGCATTCAACGATCCCCACTCCACGCGCCAGCGCTCCCTACTCCACTACGCGTTTCCACTCCGACTCACCTCCACTTCACTGACCCATTTCGCACCGAAGGAGCTCCGTCCTCTCATTCTATCTCGCGTATTTCCATATCTTGCGTTTCTATATCTTACTATTTCATACCAGTATTACTATACCTTGCGTTCCATTTAAAAATGACTAAAAAGTAGAAAATAAAAAGATATATAAAAAAATCTTTTTGAAAACCATGTTTATATTAAAATGCACTGAAAAGGAGAAAATAATTTTTTCAGACATTAGTGACTATAAATAAAAGCGTGGAGCGTCCACGAAGATTACGTCAATATAGTTTAGCGCTCCACGCTTTTATTTATAGTCACTAATGTCTAAAAAAATTATGTTTTCCTTTTTAGTGCATTTTAATATAAGCGTGGTTTTTAAAAAGTTTTTTAAATATATTTTTTCAGTCAATTGTTAATGGTGAAGAACATTTCACCTGTATTTTCTGAACCACATCTCTTAGCCAGTCTGTACAGAAATAGATACAACCGGACATGGTCAGACAAGCCAATTGAATATCGGGATATCGGCTGTATCAATACGCTGGACAATCTGTATCCAGAGAGCCAGATAGAACCCGAACACAATGGCGCATCAAACAGCTGGGACACTTTGAATTCCGCCGGTGAATTCGACTGAACTCTTTCGCGGAATGAATAATTCATTTACCTTGGGCCTTCTTTTTTTCGTCTCATCGTTCCAGTAGCAGACGCGGGCGGGTTCGGCGACTTAACGACTTACTCGCGCGACGCGTGCGTCCTCTTTTTCGCTTGTCCCTCCGCACCGTCCGGAACACTAATTAGCGAGAACGCTAAGCCGGTTGGAATACCATCCTGCGCGCTCCCTCTCGGAAGACATTCACGCGCGCCGAGGTTTCCGGCGTCGATCCTTTCCCGCGACGTTGAAAAAGCATTTAACGCGGATTTAATAAGGCGAATTGGACGGGACAAAATTGCGCCGATGAATTTTTCAAGCCGTGTTCCCGTAACGAGAAGGAAACGGTCGGTTGAAAGCAGAACGACCAGCAGTAGAAATATTCCCAAGACAGCGCGGTCTCGTCGGTGATGCGAGTCATCCGGTTACACTCTTCTCCGCTTTCGTCCGTGTCCGCACGCTGCTGTATAAACCTGGATTCCGTAACCAAACGTCCATTCTCATCTTTCCAATTCAAGAATTTTCTTTGTCTTTCAATTCCGAACTGAACCCGCTTCAAGTCGAACAATGGTGAAGTTGCTCGGAGCAATTGGAAGAATACCGTTTGAGAGCCGGGAAACCACTTCACTGGATTTACGCAATACTGTCGCAAAGTACTCCTTAAGTACATACAAATACTAGTGATAGTAATTTTAAGTTGTATGTGTATATTCATTTTTGTCATAAATCCATAAAATCCGCTGTCTATTAATCAATGAGTACTTACGGCAGTGTAAATTTGATTGTTAAGGGGGGCAATTCGACAATTTCTAAAACCTATCATTTAACCCTTAGCAATGGAATTGCGACTCTGAAGCGCCACTACAAATTGCTGTATCATTACTCAAAATAATGTTTACATTATTAAATATATCGGTATCTAAACATTTAGGTATTGTACGAAGTATTATACCAATTTGATATCCATAAAATTTCAGAAATCATAGGCAATGGAAATATTCTAGGTCGGAAGGAATGCTTCATTTTCGAGATAAAGTAGCTCCGGTGGCAAAGGGTTCAGTTTCTTCAGTGGATAATTCAATTTTTGAATATTAAAAATTATGTATATGTCAAAATTATGTATATTATGTATGTATAGGGGGCATAAGAATTTTAGAAAGGCTTAGATGGGGCAGGTCGCAAAAAAGGTTGTTGCAGGGTGAACCACGAAACATTCTCACTTTTAATGACCTTGAAATATGTTGTCAATTGTTTTGAAATATTCATTTATCTGTAATCAATAGTGTTAGGTTGACAACTAAGTTCGCGACTTCGACATTTTCTCAAACAAAGTCATTTATATATATTTTTTACGCTCGAGTATTTCATATTAAATTAATCGCAAAATTCAGAGCTTTCTAATTATATAGAGTTCAAAAGAAATGGTCACTGAATGAGGTTATAGTGATAGAATAAAAGAATTACGAGCAAAAGGTCGCGAATTTAGTTATCGACCTAATGCAATAGGACAAGCACCAGATGTTGTGCGTGAAAGTAAGTGGTATGATTAACGTCTCAAAATATATGTGTGCAGATTATAGTAATCTATTATATTACACGTATGGTCAGTCATTTCTCGTTAAGCCGATAAATTCCATTTATGAGAGGATTATATTGAAATGCATAGTGCTTCAGAAAATGTATTAATTGTATCCTTGTTAAATAGCATTACTGTACAAATTGCTAAATTATCTTCATTTATTTGAAATTTCGGCTTCGCGCTAAACAATGGTGAAAAGTAATGATGGACGGACATGATCCTTCTCGATTATTATCTACACAAATATCCCATACGAGTATTTAATCTTCAGATTGCCGGCGTGATGGTATACGGAGTTTACTAATATGAAATACTAGAAACGTAATCAGGAATATAAAAAATATATATGAACGAAACACTACACTGACTGAGCTCCTTCGGTGCGAAATGAGTCAGTGGAGGGGGGATGAGGCGGAGTGGGACGCGTAGTGAAGTAGGGAGCGCTGGCGCGCGGAGTGGGGATCGCTGAACGCGATCACGTACTACCGAGTGCCGCACGACAAGGTGTGACGGTTAAAATTAAAATTTTTTTTCTTCTAAACGCACAGTTTTTTCTTAAATTTCTTTTTTAATATTGCATTGTCAGCCAGTTCTGAGTTATGTTTGAAGTTTCAAGTCTCTAGCTCGTCGGGAAATGGTTTAAAATTCGATTGTAAGATTTGACGCATACAACAACAACAACGACATCTCGGCAAGCTAATATAAGCGTAGTAAAAACCCGCAAGAAATGTAATTTTTCAACATTTGAAAAATTTCTCTTCCGTTCCCTGCCGGACCGGAGCGGATCGGTGCCAGCTAAAATCTGGAGTACTCCATGCGATATAATAAGTCGATTTATGTACAAATATTCCACAAAATAATATTATATTTTTAGTTTAAAAATGTCGGCGGTATAAGGGTTACTTACCGAATTAGTTCTCGATCATGAGACAGAATTGTATCGCTCCCATCGCTAGTGGAAAGTCGACTTTAGACATCGGGAAGCAAGAAAATAATAATTTCGGGGACATGTGGGCATGAAGCAGATCGAATCCGACGCGACAAGCAGATGATGAGAATGGAATCTCCTGAGCATCGGAACAACCGTTCAGAAGGTGTATCGATGTATGTATATGTGTAACACATAGTCCACTGACTGCACGCGACGCGACGTCGTGCATTCCTGTCCGGGTGGATCTGTGTCAACACTATCAGATATATTGTTTCGCACAAAAGATCCGGATAGGAACTAGGGATACACAGTAGCGTTTACGGGTATCGAAGTCGCCTGGGGAACGCTGCAACGAAATGGAACAAAGCTTCGTGGTTTCCTCGCACGTGCTCCGTGTCTTCTATCGTGCAAGTGCATTTTTCGCGTCGTTTGCGATTGTAGTCCCCAGGCAATAAACACTCACGAAATAGCTGCACGACTTCAAATTCCATTCTACAGTGAATAATTATCAGGAGAACATTCCCGGGCAAACGTAAATTCTTCAATTAAAAATCTTCGATCTTCTCGTATGAATTTTTCAACTCAACCTCTTCGACCCCACGCCCGTACCATTTTCTTTACAACCACGATGATTAAAACGTCTTTCTTCTCAAAAATGTCGTAGAACAGAAAAGAAAATTTGGTAATTATATAGAAGTTGACCTTGACAACATATTTCAAGGTCATCAAAATCGGAGAGGAGGACCTACTTCTACATAATTACCGAAAATTTATATCTTTTCGCTACTTTTATTTGAATGATTAAATATTGATCAGAAACGAATCAAATTGTATTTTACCTAAAAAGAAAGACATAACATTCATATTTGTTAGACTTCATTAAAATCTTCATGACGAGCCTGATTCGTTAAAATACGGCAAGGGGGTTAACTAATCAACATTAATCGCTTCTTCCAAGTAAAACCATCGAATTTTTTTCAGAAAACTGAATCCACCACCTTGTCAAACATGTGATAACTGATCCAGTCTCCTTCAAACAGTCAATAGCTACATATTTTTCTTGTAGGTTGACTTGCGGCGAGGAGAAACAAGCGTAATCGTGTAAACACACGACGAAATGAACACGAGCGTAACTATTGTTCTAGAGAGAACGCTCGAAATCGATTGTTTTGAAACCGGTAGGAGGTAAAACCAACCGCGTCTGTAACAATGGCGTGGCGGATAGATGCGGCGGATAAACCGCTACTCCTGGAATCGTTTCAACGCTCGCAGAGACTCGTACGAAATTCATTAAACCTTGTCCACCAAGTATAAGAAACGTTCGCAAAAAGCCTCGGGGGCATTAACGATGCATAAAGTGCGAACGTTCCCCCGATAGTACCGGCATAGTGGGCCAGAGTAAGCTGAAAGCTTTGTACGAGTTGCATGCTAAATTCACGGGACGTTGCTCCGATGCGGAGCACGTGCCACTGTGAATGGATCGCAACGAAGGAATCTGTTTCGCGCGGCGCGGCGGCCGCGAGCGGCACAAACGCGGGGCCAGTCTTGGGAACGAGCGTGATACTGATATCGGCTGCCCGCGGAGCCTTCTAACGGGGAACATGTTCAAGTGACACGAGCCCACTCTCATGAAACTTCGAAAAATATTCGACCAGCACATGTCGCACAGTGGTACGGATCGGAAAATTAAGCGACAATTCGCCTAAAAATTAACTTTCTCGTATCAATTTTTATGCATGCACTGAGAAAAAAATCCTGTCGAAACAAAAAAAAATATATGTTGATTCAATAAGATGTACTATTGAATAGTGCCAATATCATATGAACTTATTTTAATATTTAATACTATTGAATTTCAATAGCAAAACTCATTTCCGCCAATCATATAAGCCAATAGCTTGACCATCAATGTTTTCAAAAAAGTAAGATATGGCCTCGAACCAATTCCAGTATAAATCAATACATTTCTCAAATTTTTTTAACAACATATCTGATTGAAGGAAAAAAAAGAAATATTACGAATAATAATACACGGTATTGAATCAAATAATATTTTCAATCATTTCATGATAGACAATTCAAATACATGACGATTTGCTTCTAAATTTCATACTATTGAAATGAATACATCGATAATCATTGAAGTAAAGAAATTACAATAACACGCGTGTTATTAAAGTAACTACTTTTTTTTCTCAGTGTGGACCTCGGAAATGCAGAAATTAATACAATTTAACAAAAATATAGTTGTTATAAAAATTTAAAATTCGACATTTTAAGAAGACTATTCTCAATCGTAAACACTATCCTCCATACACTACTAATTTTTTTCTAAGCGTACGAGATATTACAGCGCTAATGTTTATTTTTAACTTTATCAAAAAATGTAAGATTGGGATTTAGCGCCTAATGTTTATACTACATAATTACACTTTACACATACTATGTTATATACCTCTATATTTTTTATATAATGTCATAATAATGTATGCTATATAAACCAAACTAGGTTTACGGCATCAATAAATAAATAATTAATTAATTAATTTTAAGAAGACTATTCTTGAATATTATCTCTTGCATTTTTTTAAATTCAAGAGCAGACTATTGCGATACTTCCATAATCAATTAATGTAAATACACTATTTCAAAAATAACGCTTAATGCGATAAGAAAAATTTGCGAAGTTCTTTCTATCTAAGAGAGTATATCTTCTAAGTTTGGTCGAGTTTAGATTTCTAACAAAGTGGAGTATTCTCATCACACTTTCCTTTAAATAATCACTAGACTGCATTTTAAGACGATGGACATATTAAAAAGATTTAAGGCCACCAGTGTATTAGTTTTATCTTAATAAGATAGTTGAAAGAAAAAATAAGTTTATATTTGGCTCCTGTGTCTTGCAAGCAAGGCATACATTTTTTATTTTGCATAAAGATCTGCAGTCTAGTAATCACATAAGGATCATATCCCCCCTGTTTCCACTCTTTACATTACGAATGATTACTACAATATAGATAGGTGTCGCGTAATTACGCGTGCGCCGACGTCGAATTAAGTGGGCGTGGTGGTTGTGGCCCAGTGGAAGGGGAAAACGCGTGGCCACGTACCACCAGTTTCTCAGGCCTTTTTTTGCTGTAAGGATGATGGAGAAAATGCATTTGCGCACACCCTGAAGGGGGTAGTGTTGGGTTCAGGGGATCGGATGGTCAAATCTCCCACTGCCGACTAAAAAATCCATCACCCGGTACTTATGGCCTTTTCTTCCCACATCTGCAGACTCGTATGTGTAGCGGCCGGGGCCCTGCTCTTCGCATTTCTCCCGACCGTTTGATGTACGAGCTAAGCCCACGTCCGTTCTTCTCTATCAACCAGTTTATCAGGTCTGCATCTACACGATCTACTCGAAACTTCGTCGAACAAAGTGAAAGTTTCGAATAAGAAATTTGTATTTTTCCTGGGAGCGGGATTCGAGGGATGTATCATGTAAATTTCTGATAAACTGCTGACCCGCGTGTGCATCGTTCGGTCCGCGCTATCGATCTCGTCCCGTGTCCAGTGACCATGCGATTCGATATTTCCGCGCGAAATCGAAGTAGGGATGCAAGTGGATCTGTGCGAGCGTTCATAAAAACATGAAATAAAGATCCCGCATCAGAGCCGAATGGTATGGATCGACGTTAGTAGACCGGTGTTTGGATGAGGAGAGGGAAAAGGGTTCGCAGCCAGAAGAGAGGACCGAAGCATATTTCCGACGTCGACTTTTATTCGGTTCACGTACCGGCTTACTCTACCTACAACATCGAGGTTTCTTCCTTCCTCGTTCCTCCCCGACTCCTCAATCGATTCTCCCATCCTTGTCTAAACTTCAACCTCGTTTTTCTCCTGATCTGACCACTTCTGAACGGATCCACGCCTCCCTCGTTAATCCAACCCCTCTTTTTTATTTCACCTCCTCTTTCGATTCTTTTTTCAAACACGAATCGCCGTCAGAATTTTCATCGACTCTCTTCCACCACCTCCTCATCTTTCCACCAAACGCTCCATCGCCTTCGTTCACTTCGCGCCTTCGAAAATTTTAATTGCTCCTTCCCGGTTCCGATCGATTACACGCATTTGTCTTCGGTTCTCCAAGAGAAGTTATCGAAGTTTTCCAGGCTTTCAAGGTCAATATTACTTTCCCCCTTCAATTTCACGGGCCATCCGCGATCCGTACACTTGTACCCACCCTCGTTCTTCCCATTCAATGCCCTCGCCATTGTTTTCGCAGGCATTGTGTCCTTTCCTCCAGAATACCTCCTACTTCTTATACTGACAACCATTTTCACTCGACTGTTTCCACGTTTCTAAACCCGTTCATCCGTTCCTCGCACCATGCACCGTCGTCGTCATTGTCAGCTCCTTTACAATTCTTCTTATTCCGACGATCAATCCGGCTACGCCACAGCGAAACACATTTCGCTCCTTCGTTGTACGGTGGCCCGCGAGCCAACAAGCCGCTTCCGGTGAGCAAACGCCAGGCTACAGTCGTTCGTGGTACGTAACAATGGTCGATTTCATAAAATCCAACGACCTCGCGGAAAGGTGCCAAGCTAGTT
Organism: Lasioglossum oenotherae; assembly: GCA_028455765.1. Classification (NCBI taxonomy): domain Eukaryota; kingdom Metazoa; phylum Arthropoda; class Insecta; order Hymenoptera; family Halictidae; genus Lasioglossum; species Lasioglossum oenotherae. The sequence goes on along the minus strand of CM052299.1, from coordinate 4,751,033 downwards.
CAAAAAGTTCCTCGTAAAACTGGCACGGCTGCTGGCCAGCATGGTCGTCGATCCCGGGGTCCCGTTTGACGATTTTGCTGAGTCAGACTAGGGCTTCTCTACGGTGATGCCGAGACGATGTGCATGATTTTTCACCGACGGGATGAAAGCTCGCAGCGAGTGCTGCCGACTATGGTCTTTGAACGCAATTCGGAGAGACTCGGAAGGAATGCGAGTCAGACCAGCCTATCCAGGCGGCCGATCTAGCAGTTCAAGATTTTAGCACTACTTGGAAGCTTAAGGATATAACAATGTAGGTCGTTGGATTCGTTTTTACATCAGCTACAATATTCTCAAATCAAAACTACAAGTTTTGTAAACAGGGTACGGCAATAACTATGTCCACCTTGAAAATCTCCGTTATTTGTAACAATATGGATAAATGTTATAAACAAAATTTTCACGGTACAGAGGGCGGCATATTGTGACATAAACATTTTATGTCACCTTGATTTCTTTTTAATGGAAACACTTACTTTCTATATCATAAATCGATAGACTATCGAATTCCGAGTAAAAATGTATTGACCCCCATATGCCCTAAATCTAATAGTTTACGAGACATTATCCAAACAATTTTCTTTCTTCTTAGGATATTATCTCGTTTACTATTAGGTTTAGGACGTATGGAGGTCAACACTTTTATACTCAGAATTTGATATACTCTATCGAACTAATGTATAAAACATAGGCTATTCCATTTTAAAAAATGAAGGTGACCTATATTGTATCTCTAAAAAAAATTACATAAAAGCAAAAATTTTTTGGTAACGTATGAACCCCATTTGACCATTCAACTTTGCCCTTCAGACATTTGACGTATCTCTAAAAACAACAAAGATATTTGAGGTGGCAACGTTAGGTATACATATTGATCTTTAAAAATTAAAAGTGACTTTGATTTTTTATAGAATAAACATTTTTTAAAAAATGTTTTGTATTGAAGTTTGTAGAGGGCTAAATGTTGATTCAATTTTGTTTAACCCTTTGCACTCGGTTGTCTCCTCTGAGGCAGCACTAAAAATTGCTGTACCATTATTCAAAATATTGTTTACATCATTAAGTGTATCGGTATTTAATTAATTACAAAACATTTAGGTATTCTACGAGGTATTATACCAATTTCATATCCATAAAATTTCAACAATCATAAGGAATGAAAATATTCTAGATCGGAAGAAATGTTTAATTCTCCAGTTAAAATGGCTCCAAGTGCAAAGGGTTAAAACATTTTTTGTCTCATTATCGGAACTGCTTGAAAATCATGTTCAGAAGAATGCTCTTCATTTCAAAACAAAAATTTTCTAGAAATATTAAACAGTTTCGACAGAGTTCACGAAAGAAAATTAGTTTTCATTTCATTCATATTGAGATCTTCGGCTTTGCTAAACATTCAGAAAATAATGTACATGCATTAAGGATGTTCTGAAGGTACAATTGGAGACAAGAGTACAAGAAATTTGAAGTCCATCAATACATGGCAATGAAAGCCGTTCATGAGTATATTTTGCATTAAACTTTTGCGAATACTGTACCCTCTGTAGCTATATTCAGTGGTCTACACTTGTCGCGTTTCCACGCTAGTGAGAGACAACACGATAAATTTGACGTTTTCTAACAGTTTATAATTTTTTTGCTCTGTAACTGTTTAGTGAATCCTTATAAATTTTTAACATAATTAATTACATAATTTTTACTACATATAAAGAAAAACTGGAGTTTTTAGTTGCGTTTTTTCAAGGTTTAAATAAGATTTGAAGTGGAATTTTATGAATTCTCCATAAGAAGACGTGTTAATATGTGCAGACTTTAAGTTCCTATAATTCTTAAACGGTGCAGTGAATCGAACCCAAACTTTGGTAATTGCATTAATTTGGTATGGATGATATTTTGTCAAATTTTCAAAAATTTTGTTGCGTTTTTATATACCGCCAGAACATCCTAAAACCAAATGAACTGCTGGGTCCACGACTCCGGCCTCCTTTTGCTCCGAATTGGCGGGCTCGTAATTAATTGAATCCGAGTTGCGTTACTATTAATTCGGACCCGTGCCCCTATGTAGTCTATCTGCACAGCTCGTCCTCACGGAACTCGAGTTTCCGATAAATGAAAATGGAAAGAGAAACGTTCCCGACGTTTGCGAGGCTCCCGTTCCCGCTAGAAGGTAACAGGAAAAAGTCGTCAACGGTTTTTCACCTCCATTCGTTTCGCCTAATTTTGGGAAAGGGTTCACAGATACTCGCGCCTTCCTGAATTCGTAATAGGCAATTAAATTACCGATGCACTTCCACTTCGCTTTGTGGATTCTGGCAAGCAGCGAAGTGGCGAATTAATTAATAATCGACTTTCCCGGCTCGTTACCTTGTTAACGGATAAAGTCTCAAAGAGGATTTTCTTTTCGAGTGTCAAAAAAAAAATACGCTGCTCTCTTTTTCTATTAATATAAGGCGCGGCTTCTAACGAGCCACTTTACTCTCTTAACGCGCACGCTTGTCGCATAAAAGAAACACGCCTCGATGCAACCCGGCGTTCTTATGTTTCAGAAACTAATTTCAATCTAAGATAGTGTTCTCGCTTTTATGGTTGCACGAGGAGAGTCACTTCGGGCAAGCTGCCTCATTAACTTGCAGAGTCTTAGAAATAATAAGAAATGTTTCGAACAAAAGCAGTTTAGTTTCTAGGGGGGAGCTATTAGACGTTGGACGAACTTTTTATGAAGTGTACTTGTAATAGTTTTATTCTTTCAAATAGAACCGTATACTTTTTGTAGACCGAACAACTGTAGCTGGTCTTGAAGATTGAATCAGTGTCGGATTGTTAATCAAAAATACACAAAACAATGATTTACAATTCGTCAGATTTATGGACAGATCGCGTAGCAGTTAACCTTCCATGACTCGCACTCCGTTTTCTACATACAGTTTCTCGAATTAATATTCGGACGCTCTAAAAAAGACGATAACTTTCTTAATATTGTACTATACGATTATATAATACTGTACTATAGATGTACAGAAGGTATTTTTTAAAATTTCAATATAGGCCCACATAAAAAGATGTAAAATGCAACTTTTAGTATTTTTTTCTACAATTCCAATTGCAATTTTAAACTGATAGTAGTAGTAGTAAACTAATTGGTCTAGCTTCCCAAAATGTTCAAAGCGTATAATACTAAAATGTATAATACAATGTATAATACAGTATTAAAAAAGTTACCGTCCTTTTTAGAGCGTTCGAATATTAATTCGAGTAACTGTAATTGTTCACATGGAACTTTCAATCACATATTAATTATTTGCTAGTGTAGACGGCATTTTTGTTCATGCTCGAAACGCTAAATTTAATGTTTCGGGATTGTAAATAATGTATGCGAGTAATTCAAAGTTAACGAAACAGACGCTTCCAGTATTTGTTTGAAATACGTGTTTTTGCTGTTAGCAAACTCCACAAAGTAATGTGAAGCTAGAATCTAATTTCGACGGACGCGTACAAATATTTTTACTGTAAAGAATCGCGCTGGTAATTTTCGCATGATAATTGAATGGCAAAACGTGTAAATATTGATTTACGACTCGTCAGTTGTGTACATATCGAAAAAACATGCTGGAATTAAATGAAGCGGATACTTCGTGTTTGAAACAGAATACGTATTTTCTTTGATAACGGGCCTCGGTTAATTCCGTCTGGCTCTTTCGAAATGTTCACTCCGAGTATTATTTACAAATCCGCATTATGCATTGTAATTATGGATTCGAGTTTTTAAAGATCACACATGTGCATACGCGGAACGGATGCACGGTGCATAAACGTAGAATATTGATTTTTTACATAAGAAAACGCGTGAAAAAATGAAGGTAATATTTCATGAATAAGAATTGATGATTTCGGCGCTCGGTTCGATCAGTTATACATTCAGCAAATGTGCAATTATTAAATAATGTGTCTTGACGTTTCGATCCCAATGTGGATCATTTTCACAAAGAACATTTATTGCGTCTGAAATTTTTTATATGAAGAATTAAATTTTGCAAATATTTATATAACACAACCATGTAAATCACAGGTGTTAACCAAAATTGATGTAACTTACTTGCTGAGACAAAAAAATTGAAAAAAAAAACATTTTAGAATAAACTATGATACAATTTTGGTTAATTCCTGTGATTTACATGGTTGTGTTATATAAATATTTGCAAAATTTAATTCTTCATGTAAAAATTTCAGACGCGATAAATGTTCTTTGTGAAAATGATCGACATTGGGATCGAAACGTCAAGACACATTATTTAATAATTGCACATTTGCTGAATGTATAACTGATCGAACCTAGCGCCGAAATCATCAATTCTTATTAAACTATTACGATCGCTAAACAATTCACTTTTAATATTTTATGAAATGAGGAAATATGTTTTGTTACATGTAGACTGCGGGTCTTTATGCAAAATAACAACTTTCTACCGGAATTTCAACAAGCTGGGCTGAAATAAATATTTAATTTTCTCTGAATATGTTCAGCAGGTTTAGAATAACGTAGTAGTACATTTAAGTTCCTCAAATTGTTTTACTGACAAAAATTAGAGCTGCCCATTTTTATCAGAAATGCATAAAATCCGCAGTCTAGTTACATGTGTCTTGAACTGAAAACATATTCCTAATGCCACCATGCGCGACGAACACACTTATTGAAGGTGCGCGAAGGAGGTCTCAGAAATACAGAGAAAATTTTCCCAGCTGGGGGATAACCTGGGTAGTAAAAGTTGCATTCGCTGAAACCTACGAGGAAATATTTGACAGCGTTTCGAGATTTAGTGTCAACATGACCTAAATTGCGCAGGATTCGGTACGCTTTCGTGTGAGGTACGTGAAACTGTATGACACGGATCAACGAGACGAGCCTTTTACGATTAAAAGACATAACGAATTAATATATTATCCTCGGCGATTGTCGCGCCATTGTCCAGCGTTTAAACTCGGTGATTAATTGAACTCTTTCCCAAAGACACGACAATACTGTTGCTTCCAAACTCACCTTCCAAATAATAAAATTTAGTCTTTCTCAAAAAAAGCATTTTGAATGTAGATTAAACTATTACCAATTTATTGGTATATTAACCCTTTGCACTCGGTTGTCCCCTCTGAGGCACCATTAAAATTGCTGTACCATTACTCAAAATATTGTTTACACTATTAAATATATCGGTATCTAATCAATTGTTAAACATTTAGTTATTGTATGAGGTACTATACCAATTTCATATCTACAAAATGTTAAAAATCACAAAGAATGGAAATATTCGAGATCGGAGAGAAAGTTTAATTTTGTAGTTAAAATAGTTCCGAGTGCAAAGGGTTAACAACTGCAGTGTACTTAGTCGTGAGGTTAAAAGATTCATATTTGGCGCCACTTATTGAATGGCCAATACTGAGACCTTGGTTTCTTCGATTCGTTTTCATTTCAAATCGTAGTCCACATATCACGAGCATGGAACCAACCATTATTATGGTTTCCATAACCTGTAACAATCGTAACTAATATTTTATATAAGCATGTAAGTGTTACACATTTCTATTCCTGCTTTGGAAAATAATTTCACTAAACCATTTAAAATATACTTTTGATTAATTCTTACAGACGCAATACGGAAATTTGTTTATTCTTGAAAATAGTCTAAACCTAGATCGAAACGTCGAATTAAATTTCATGTAATTTTTGCATATTTGCTACATTTTTCCAAGTGATCGAACCAGTGCGCCAATAACACTAATTGTAGTTTAAACAATTGTCGATCGAGATACAGAGAACTGTTAATACTGTTGCTTATTGTGTGGCAGAGTCGAATTTCAGTTTGGGTGTACGCTGCGGTGGATTTGAGACAATACCATTTTTTAGAGTCTTTCTAGTACGTCTTTGTTGAATTTATTGTTTCATGACTCGGCTACGGCTGGAAAGTATCAGCTGACTTCCTTGGAAAAGTTCATTCGCTCTTCAGGCTATTCATTAAAGTTGTACAGCTATCTGAAAAACCCCGATTATTCCTCACATCTTATTTATTGTCTATCACGAACACGTGAGGTATGAATTTCGCGAATAAGAAAATACATTTTTGAATATCTTAAAAAATCCTCGGACAGATTGTAATGTATTGTGACACGGCCACTGAAATTTACCGAATCCATTGTTGGTACAGATAGAGCAGGAATTTACGCGGTAGTGAAATTGCAAACACTGCAAAATTAATTGCCGAATCGGCGTGTTTCATTGAGGAAAAACCGGATCGATGGTAATAATGCGCTCGTAGTTCGCGGAAGTTCGAATACTATAATTGTCAGGGCATACCGTGGCTTTCATAGCTATGTGCGGGCGCGCTGACATGCGCAAACAATTATCCGCTGCCAAATATTTGGCGGTTCCCGCCTCGCCCCGTTTCTTCCACGAGTGCGCTTAAGCAAACACGTATTCCGTATTCGTCGCACGCGGACGCGTCGCACTCGCCTCGTAATATTGCGTCGCGAAAACTTCGCCACGTTTCTAGCCTACTTCCACGTTCAATTTTGGGACGCACACGTCGAGCAACCAGAGAGAAAAACGGGAAAAATGGGAACCTCTCTGCGTATAGGAACCATCATCGCGTTTCATAGTATGTTCCGTTTTAATCAATCCTCGCGCAACGAAAAAAGAACGAGCGCCGAAAGACGCGAAGAAACTTCGTGAAATGTCGATGCACTACCGTCGAAAAACTCATTTTGTCTACTGATGGTCTATTAATAAAACAATTAAGTAAGATGGAGTAGGGTAAGTGCGCCCTAGTTTCTGCAAAGTTGGACTTCAAACTGATGTATTTTCAGTCTGGTATGTAAAAACTTAACGCTCTTGGTATCAAACTTTTGCCACAGTTATTACCGATGAATTAGTATTAGGTAGGATTCTAATTTCGCTTGAAAATTATCATTTTGATAGGATATTGTAGAAAGCGTCAACTAGGACGCACTTGCCCCGAAAATGGGCAAGAGAGTTAAAAATAATAAAAATGCTTTCGAACCTTGTTTCAAGTGCTACGGGGCAAGAAAAGAATGATTAAAAAGCCTGCTTTAAAATACTTCTTATTGCATTAAATTATATTATTTAGTTTTATAGTTATCCATTTTTAAGTTAACAGGTACTTTTATGCTGAAATATGAAAGGGGATACAGTGATATTAAAACGAAGTTTAAAAATGCTTCCTAACCTTGTTTCAAGTGCTACGGGGCAAGAAAAGAATTATTATCAAGCCTGCTACAAAATGCTGTTTATTGCATTAAATGTATTGTTTAGTTGTATAGTTTCTCATACAGTACGGACTTGCCTCGTGTAGTAATATTTACGGGGCAAGATCATCTTAGTGTTTTTCTCAATAAATTTTGAAAAATACAATAAAAACGGTTTATTTAATGTAAACCTACATCAATATTTGTTGTTACCTAAAATAACAACACAGAATATATTAATAACTTGTAAACTATTGCACGTTCAGGATAACCTCAAAGTTGTACCTGTACCTCGAATTGGTTGATATAAGCGTGGAATGCACCTTTATTCTTGGGCGACATATTTGTCGAACAGTTCATACTAACTTATATTAAATTAATAAATACAAGCTAGAGAAATTTCGTTCATATTATAATAAAAATAACCAATTAACGGACTTGCCCCGTAGACGGACTTACCCCACTCCACCGTAACTCCAAAAAGATTAAAAGACGTTTGCAATCATAACTAGTTCGAGAACGCGACAATAAAGACTCGAGAGGAATGAATGAATCAACACGGGCACGCAAGCCGTTATTCAGGCAATTGCGAAATTAATTAAATCAATGCACGACGGAATAGTAATTCCAAGCGATTCGCGTCGGCCATCTCGCGAAAAACAAAACCGGAGGAAGAAGGAGAAGCGACGGGACGCGACGGGGAACAGGCACGGTAGTTGCAGTCAGCACGAAGAACAATGACGCGGACGTAGGATACAGCCCATTTAATTAAACGCAACGATGATTGCTCGCTAATCGCGACGTCGATTCGACGTGCGCATTGTTAACGTTATAATGACAACGAGAATTCAGGGGACGAGCCGAGGCGGACGGAGCACGATTTCCATTTATCGTAGATTTCATGCGCGGCTTCCAACAATGTAGCTTTCGAGCGACGATTTCGCGCGAGGCTTGTTGCCTTCCGGTGCCGGTCCCGATAAATGCTGGTTCGGAAATAAGGATTTATTCAAGACCGTGTCTATGCCACGCGAATAAAAAATATCCAGGGAATACCGTTGCACTGTTGTTACTCCTTTTTCCCGCCTCTATTTTTTTCGCAGTCCAAAAACTGCCACGAGGATCGGGAGCAACGCCGCGGAACCCGACAACCATGGCGAACCGGAAATGGCGCAGCGAACCATTCTTCGTGGTCTTTTAATGGATCGAAGCAGATGCATAACTTTCCGGATTTTTTTCTGAAAACGTTCATCGGTCGGTAACGGCGCGTTCCGGCGGGACCAACGAAATCCTCGGGAACAAGAGCAAAAATGGCTTAACGGTACGAGAAATGTGCGGAATGCCTCCGGGAATGGAAGCAACCCTGTTCGCGCACCAGTTCAACGCGAAAACGATCGCGTAGTGCTAATCGCGACGACTACCGCGATCGTTCGCCTGTGTAACTGCGACAATGGGAATAACAATCGTGGCTATTAGTTCTTTAGAAACCCGAGAGTCAGGTTCGTCTCTCTCTTCTTTTTCTTTCGCTATTTTCAGTACTTCGAGGACTTGCGGACGTATTGTGTGCCGGGATTCCTTTCGGTCCAAAGATCGGAAAAGCATCGGGATCTGGAAAGGTCATACGCAAACTTCATACTTCCTCTTCGTATGAGAATACCCAGGAATCCTTTATCGGGATCTCGAAAAAGCGTACCGGGGAACGTGTTCTCCGTTCTCGCAGCATGTACGGCGGGATATATTGCTTTAAATCTTTTGCCTGATGGGCGGTGTTCTTCACTCGTGGTATTAAAGTTTACGGAATTCGTGAAGCTATTTTGTTAATAATTAAATGATTTATTTGATTTATCCGAATCCGGGCTCAAGAAAAATAAAAATTTATTTCCTTTCTTAGTAAGTTCAATAATAGGTTCCGACGAGACGAGACATTTCTCTACCTATAACACAAGTAAAATGAAAGAAGTGAAAACTAAACTTCGTGTTCAAAATAATTCAGTTCATTAATTATTAGTTCAAAAATTAATTAGTTGAGTACGAAGAATATACTGATTATAATAATGAACACGATGATTACATAAAGGAGAACGAATCAATGAATGTTACTGACAGTATCGGGAACAATGTACGTTCGTAGATTGGTCGTATTTAGGTCAGGTAGGTAATTATATTTATGAATGAATGAACAAATGAGAAATTGCGTGTGTAACCGAATGGATAAAAATTTGAATGATGTCACACGATAAGAGATATAATGACGATGCTGTTAATAATTCCGGTTTACTTCGCGTGTTATTTTATTTCGCCGGCTGATGTATCGATTTGTTGTACAATTGCATTACATAAATTTCTCGTTAAAACGTTGCTTTTAATAATCATTGTTCGCGATTGTACAGTCACCGCGGGAAGTATGTTGACACGTATCAAAATTGCATATTTTCTATTTTAAATCAATAATTTAGAAATTAATGGAAAATATTTATTTATGTATGTTATTTAATATAGTACAAACTAGTATGTGTAGCATCAAAGATGACATAAAGTTTATAATAATGACAGAAAAAATTAAATAACTTTTTATCGGATTGCAGATAGTATGTTGACTGCATTGAAAATTCGTAATAAAAAGTAGGCCGAAATGCCGCTCAAGCGGCTCGGAATATCAACGAAGTATGGGGCGAAGGTAATAGTTTGAACTCGAAGAAAAAAAATAATTTTGACATCCTGAAATAAAATATAATTAAATAAAAATTTGAATAAAGTTAAATATCAATTTGAATGACATATAACTCACTAAATTAAGGTAAATATTTATTGGTATAAAATTGCAATTAAAACAAACGAACAAAAATCCTGCATTTTTTTTTACAACCTAATACAAGTAAAATTTTGCAAAAATTATGTTAACATTATACCTCGACATCTATTTGTTGTAATGGCGGCGACCATTACTTTTCTTACGGCCTGTACACGAAACTGGCAGCAAAGCCATAGATTTGAAAGGATGAATGTTCCTCGCCGAAAGTAAGAAGGAAAAAGGGTCGAGCTTGTTACCTGGGTCAGCCTACACAAGCTTTTTCGAACCGCAACGTCAGGACGTGTGAAAACACTGTGAAGACCCTACGTGATTAATGGTCGACACGTTTACGTTTTCCTTAATTAATCTCGCCGCTTCCTCGAGAAGATCGATGAGGGTCGAAATAAAGATGTTAGAAGTGAATTCATAAGGTCCGAATGGTTGACCATCCATCGACCGGTGGATTCAATTGGTCGCCGATCCGCTCTTCTCCGACTCCACGTTCCCGTTATAACATTCGCTGGTCCAGGTTGGTTTAATAGCATTTATTAAATCGATTAGAAGGACTGCGACTGGTGACGACGTATCGCTACGAGGATGAATACCGAGTAACTTGAGAACGTTAATTCCGTGTACGGCGAGAGTTTGCGGACGAGCGGAAACGTAGCTGACTAGGCGGTGCTGTGGACGCGACTTTATCGAATGAAACTATTCTCTATGCGTTCAGAAAATTTCTATTCGATTTCCAAAACACAACTTGCTTAAATACAGTGGCTTTGATCAGTATTCCGACTCTCTTTACGATAGAATAACTGCCCTAAATTTTAAACTAAGACTTGAGCTTTTTGACATTGTGCGACCTTGAAGGTCATTATGTCGTCCACGAATGAATTCGTTTCATATATAAAAAAAAATTAAAAGTCACCTTGATGTCTAAAAAAATAATGCAGATAAAAGATTTATTTCATTCATCTATTTGATTTTTTTCTAACGTTTACTGTCAGCGTGAACACCCTGTATAATTTTTAATCCGAACGCCAAGTACTGCTGGTGTTACGTTGAATTATCTTCTTAAAAACGATTTCGTATGCGAAGTTCATTAAAACCGGCGCGCTACATGCAAAATGATGTCCCTTGTTAGTGTACAAAAAATGATTTACTCGAACAATAAGTGAAGATAGTAGCAGCGATTTATAATCGAAACGAGGCCCATCGATTCTTCCGGCCGTCGTAGAGGTAGAATGGCTTCCGGTCGATGGAATATTGTGTCGTGAAGCATTTATTTCGCACCGGCGGATCATAAATCATGGACCGCGCGCGTGTTGCAGCCCTTTTGTGCCGCTATTGGACCGACCAAACTGCGGAACAAGTCCTTTGTCCCTTGGCAATGACCTTTGTTAACCCCTGTCTGCGCGTTAAGTTCCATTTTTAGAACCTCGAATTGCAAAGGCATTTTCATTTTTCACGAAACCCCGCAGCGCTAATTCTTTCTTCGTAAATCCACTGACTGGTTCACGCCTTTATCAACTACATTCTCTACTGAAAGTTTCAGCAGACGGGCGAACCTACTATGCTCCACACGAGATTTTCATTGGGCTTTTAACTAAATTTTCTACCACATCCTCGGTTAACTGATTCAGCAGAGGATCGAGCAGATTTCCCACTAAATCTTCAGCTAAATTTTTCACCGGATTTTGTACCCCATTTTTCACGTAGCGCAGCTCATGCTTTCACCTCCGCGCACGGAATTCCCCGTCGGATTTCGCTGTGGATGTTCCAATCATTCTTTGATTAATTATTCTATCGGAATACATATTAATGATTTCATGATTTATTCCGCTAAATTGCGATGTAATTGTACTGGCCATCACTTCGCCAGACGTAACTATTCATCGTCCCATTCGTTATTTTATGCGACACTAGTTTGTTTAATCGCATACTTATCTGTGTTTATTCACCACATGTTCATAACATATTTTCTCAAAAAGGGCTGCTCTTTACCGGACTCAAAATTTATGCCTTTCCCCTACGAATTATGATGTATTTGCAGATATGTTAAGCAATCTGCAGTGTTCTCGACAGGCAAGGGCGCCGCCATATTGGTTCGTAGTGACGAGCGCGAGCCGCTTACCTTGTCCCCCCCCCCCCCCCTGCTCGGTAAGCGGTGCACGACAGTACAAACCAATATGGCGGCGCCCTTACCTTGTCAAAAACACTGAAAAATGCACAACTTTAAGCAAGCATAACTCCTGAACCATTGATCCTACTGATCTACTGGATTACACATACCAAATACATCATAATTCGTAGGAGAAAGATACCAATTTTGAGTTTGGTAAAGTGAAGTTTACCCCAAAAAACTTTTAAAATGAGAGTTTGACACTTTTCGTATCGATTCCGACCGATTTAAATTATCTCTTTTCTGTACTCGTCAAATTGATTCTTCTGACACGTCAAAGAAGCTCATGTCGCGTGGACCCATTTGGAAAAAGTTATTCGGTTCTCAAGTATGTACTTTTTTCAATTGACTTTTTTCAAACTTTTTTCACTGAGAATGTATAATAAAAGGAGTGTACAGCAGCATCACCGACGAAGTAATCCTTAAAAACTGTGAAACAGGCGAAGCGAACAAGTAGAGAAATTTTTCTAATATCTGCAGCCCCTCCGCGAACAATCGCGATACGTTTGCCCACCTTTATCTCGCGCATGAAACCCTAATCGCGTTAATTAAAATGTGCAAGCCAGGGGAAATGGTGGTCCGGTGACATCCAGTGGGCGAAAAGCTTCGAAATTAAAAATTCTCCGAGGTCGGGTCGCAATTATCGCGTCGTCGGTTTGTCAACGGAGCGCAGCAGCTTTCGGCGTTTGAATGAACGGCGTGCGGCGGAACGAGGGAAAAACGACGACGAGGTGAGGGCACGCGGCGCGGTGCGTTTGTTGCGCCAATATTTGTATGTTCCTGTAATAATAAAACCCGCTGTTGTTGTTGTCCTGGGACCGGCTGGCGAGGTCGCCTGCTTGCCTCGGGATGTAAACGACGATATGGACGCATTGATGTTAATTAGAGCCGCAAAAATGCGAAGGCCGGGCCCGCGGATGGCCGAATCGAGGTGAAACATCCGGGCTAGATGAAAATGGAACCGCGGATCCGCACGGCTGGTAATGTGGCCGCGCGATGCTTACCCGTTGTTTCACGCTCCTTCTCGCACAGCCGAATGTTTTTTCATGAATTCCGATCTTCAAAAAACGGATCAACAAATGTTTACGCGTCCGCTGCTGCTTTCTCCGGGAATTCGATAAACTGGAAAAACATTAGGCGAGCGCGGATGTTGACTCTGGCCCGAGTTCCGAAACGCAGAAATCGCTTCTAATATTTTTTCATCGCGATACATGTGGCGCGATACGATTATTCAACCCAGGTCCGAACAACTTCTTCGCCACTTCTTCTTCTTACCAGTATACCGCCTCCTAATACTGCGCAGGGTGTTCGCAATAATTTGTACCAGCACCATTTTTCGTCAACAATAAACACTAGGAAAAAACCGAAGAGGAGGAAGTGTAGTATATTTTGCTAGCAATATGATAGCGTATCTAAATTATTTCCATTTTTAATATTTTTCTAGAAACAAAGGCGATCTTCATTTTTTTAAATGAAATGATGCATATTTTTTTACATCAAATGGAAGCTGGTGTTAAGACGAGTTCAACCTGGTAGTCTTAATGCCAGCTTTCATTTGATGTAAAAAAATATGTAGCATTTCATTTAAAAAAATGAAGGTCACCTTTGTTCCTATAAAAATATTAAAAATTAAAAAAAATTGATATACGCTATCATATTGCTATCTAATATCGAACCTCGGAATGAGTACTCACAAGTTTTGAAAAGATACTTACAAGTACTTCGATGTTGAAAGGAATCGAATCTTTCACAAGTAGTACTCGAATCTTGGAAATCAGAACGGCATAGTAGATTTTAAGCATTTATAAAAAATTATAAAATTATAGTTATACATGGTGAATTAAATTATGCATTAGAGGACAACATAATTGATTTTAAAGATACAAAAATAATTATTAGGAAACTCAGAGAATTTCCGGTATGATATTTATAAAAGTTTCGAATCTGTTCGACCAAGATTCGAATATACTTGCAAGTATTACTTCCGTTTGCCAAAATACTTGTAAAAGGTTCGAAATATGTCTGGCATAGGTTCGAGATGATTCGCAGTGCCATCAACGTGTTAATTATCCGGGGAATCGCGAGTGCCCGTTTTCGGGCAGGTTTGACACCAGAAATCCGGGTTTTTCTATGCGCATCCCCCGGTCCGTTCATCTGCATCGCGACCCTTGTTTTGCTCGGCGAAATTTATGGTATTGACGTACCGAGTTAATATTAATAGATACCAACACCAGCTCCGATAAATGCATGCACGCGGCGAGAACTGCGCTCGGTGCACGCGCCCTTGCGCCTCGACGTCCTCCGTGTTCGACCGCTATTTAGGGCCAGGTGCACTCCGACCTGTGCCAATAAATGTGAACGCGAAACTAATGTCAGCGCGTTTCAAACCGAGCGCATCCGGAGCACAGAAAAGGGACTCCTGAATTGTATAAATACTACCTTCCCTACATTATTAATTTTTTTCTAAGCGTGCGAGACATTGCAGCGCTAATATTTATCTTTAACTTTCTCAAAAAATGTAAGATTAGGATTTAGCATCTACACTGAGAAAAAAAAGTAGTTACTTCAATAACACGTGTGTTATTGTAATTTTTTTACTTGTTAGATGAATATCGATGTATTCTTTTCAATAGTATGAAATTTAGAAGCAAATCGTCATGTATTTGTATTGTCTATCATGAAATGATTGAAAATATTATTTGATTCAATACAATAAAAAATTTCAATAAAAAATTTGAGAAATGTATTGATTTATACTGGAATTGGTTTGAGGCCATATCTTATTTTTTTGGAAATATTGATGGTCAAGTTATTGGCTTCTATGATTGGCGGGAGTGAGTTTTGCTATTGAAATTCAATAGTATTAAATATTAAAATAAGTTCATATGATATTGGCACTATGCAGTAGTACATCTTATTGCATCAACATATATTTTTTTTGTTTCGACAGGATTTTTTTCTCAGTGTACCGATCATAACGATATATACTTCATTATTAGGCTGCGGATTTTATGCATTTTTGAAAAGAATAAGTCAGCGAAACTTCAAACGGTAAAAAGATTCAAAGAATTTAAGAACACCTATATGTGTTATTTTTAGCTTAAGACAATTTTTATTTTGCATGAAGATCCGCAGTCTATTCATTATTATTTGTAAAATGGTGTACTACATCAATAAATGTATCAATAACTGTATCAATAAATAGATAAATAATGTATAAAGAAAAGGGAGGAGAGGGAATATTGTGCTTGGCAATTCCGCGTGGTTCCTTCTTTCGCAAACGTTTCAGCATCGTACACAACGGTTTGAGGGAACATTCTACTCCTCACCCCCATAATAGTGTCTCACGATGTAAATATTGCAACGGCTGCGAAAACTCTGTTGCTCATTCATGCAAATTCCGATTTTCATTTGCAACACTGGAACCGTAATCGAAATTCACACCCGTTTCTCAAAGGTTTCATAAGGGATGCAGCGAGGCAAAGGCTCTAAGTTATCATTGCATTGTGTTTTGCATGCACGGGTTCTTGTACATTCATAATGCGCCGAGCTCGAATGAGGCTTCGATTGCAAATTCGGTTTCTCGTACATCAATTTGCAAAACTAATACTCTAATTAAAATTCAGTGCGCCGAGCCAAAGGCTTGGGGTCTGTTGCTTTTTGGTTTTCGGATTCGTGATTGCTGTTTGATTAAGCTTTTCCGAACGCTGCTTCGATGTTGCTGCCATCGGGCTGCAGGTATTTATCTTTTAATAAGAAACGTGTTTCACTGTTACATTCATTCTTGGAAATCATTTCATTGTACATCAATATAATCCAGATAATCTCGTTGTATTTATTACGACGGAAATTATGTTGGTGTTGTTCCGCTAACAGACTAAATTGGCTTGCATGTTTCGTGTAGGAAAATGCGCCAAAAAGCACCGGCCTGTTTAAAAATGGTAAAAATTAATTGATTCATTAATCTCAGAAAAAATTCGATCATCCTAAAAATTTCATTTTTGCTTGTTTTCAAACTTCTCTAAAAAAAATAATGGGTGTCTTATGTATAGACTGCGGATCTAAAATAAAAATAAAAATTGTCTGCATCGATTGCAAGAAATAGAAACTACATTGAATGTTATTTCTTTCCTGAATGATTTTTTATTAGATTAAATCATATATTGTCATCTTCAATTTTAAAAATTTTTCAACAATTTTGAACTTCATCTACTCAATTATGTTATGAATGCATAAAGATCAGCAGTCTACTTATGTATATCATGCTAAAAGTTAATCTGTACGTTTAAGAAGCTATTGGCATTTTCATTGGTATTCGACGAAGTTGAAAAGTTGACTTTCGACCGCGTTTTGACTTGGACAATTCCGGCCCACTGAGGCGACGATAAGGAAAAGATTCGTTCGGCATGTCGCGGGCCACCGTTCGCTGGTCGGTATTGTCAAAATCCCGGATAAGTTCGCCGCGCAACCTGGAAATTTCAATTCCATTTGCAGAAGTTCGCACGGTCGCTCGAGTGTCCTCGGTATCCGCGCAAATGCTTGCTGGCATCGGCCACCAGAAACGGACTTTCGACTGAACATCGAGCGGCGTTCGACAGCAAAACGTGAATCTAAATTTCAGGATTCTCCGGTTTCCACAGGGAAGCGCATATTCCTGTCTCTGATTCTCGGTCTGACGGCGCTATCAAGTCCCGTGGAAGGTACGTTGAAGTTGCTTAACAAAAAGTTTCACTTGTTTGGCGAGAATGTTTGAAATTGGTGCGGCTAGGTGCTCAGTAAATTGAATCTCTGATCCAATATTCAAGCATCACTATCGCGTGAATGTATTTGGTCTGTCGAAGAACTTCTGTTGTTCCATCCACCGTGTTTTAATAATGAGTTGCCAGATTGCATACCTACACCTAGCGAAGATCGATCACGGTTGGACGACCGGTATTTACAAATAAATGGAATTTTCAAATTTTTTCTAGGTTCGAGTTAATTCGACTAAAATTTCATTCCCCGAGGTTTAAGATTAAAACCTATTCTACAATTTGTGATATTAGTGCACTGGTTCGATCAATTGTAAAAATATATCAAGTTTACAAAATATTACATGAAATTTAATTGAACGTTTCGGTCTAAAATCCAGACCATTTTCAAGAATATACAAATTTCCGTATTGCGTTAACAATACTATTTCAGTTAACAATACAAAATATATTTTTGATTAATTCTTACAGACGCAATACGGAAATTTGTATATTCTTGAAAATGGTCTGGATTTTAGACCGAAACGTTGAATTAAATTTCATGTAATATTTTGCAACACTTGCTATATTTTTACAATTGATCGAACCAGTGCGCCAATATCACAAATTGTAGTTTAAACAATTGTCGATCGAAATGCGAAAAACGATTGAAACCTATTACCTCATCCCACCTGATTTCATTTCGAAAAGTAATCAAGTCTGTCGCTGGAAATGCATCACATGTTTGAGACGTCATTTTAAGGCAAGTGGTTAAGATAGATCGTGTTCAGTGAATTAATGTTACGAGTCGGAATGAGCATGAAATTTTCAACGCGATCTTCTCCAAACCACATTTATACATGTATTTTGGGAATAAAGTACCTCAGAAATAGCTGCATCAATTCACTTCAAATAATGAAAGTGGTAAAGATCTGATTCCTGACTTCCGGATTTCTTCATTTTCGGGTACCCAGCTTTTTTGGTTGATGGAAGGTTCTGAAGTTCATTCTTGAGTATAATCATTCAAACTTGCACAATTACTACAGAAGATATCACAGGCCACTATTAGTAATAATGAGTTTCAAGATTAACCACTTGGTTCTCAGTGACGAGTTGCGTCGCGACGTCGATACTGTTCGTATAGGGTCACAGACGTGTTATAACGCGACGCAATGTCGCTTGCGCCGCGGCGTCGGTTCATAACATGTCTGTGACCGTATACGAACGGTACAGAGCGACATAGTTATGTCGACGACATAACAAGTCCGGGGGAACGAAGTGGTTAACTGAACGATAGCAACTGCATGAAAAACTTTTGAATGATCTGCTGTTGTCAGAATTGAAATCGGGATCAATGAAAATGGAGAGAAATTTTACAGACGGTGTGTAGCACTTAACCCTTATGCAGCCAACCACAATGTACAGATTATTTAAAACCTTTTCTCGAGACATTCAAAGAAATTTCCAATATTTTTAGAGAAACATTAACAACTTGTTGAAAGAAATGCAGTAAATGGGTAGCCGGTTGGCTGTACAAGGGTTAAGGGTTAAGACAATGTTATTCTAGACCTGAATCTTATCTTTTCATTATCTCGGTCTATCACACCGTATTCTACAGAAGCCGAGTCAACGATTTCCTAGCCGTTGTCACGGATGATCAATGAACGGTAAGCGAAATTGAATTAGCCCCGGTATAAATTCAACGGGACGTGGTAACAAGCCAAACGCACTGGAACGAGCAAATGGAAGGGCAGACAGCTGCCTGCCGGAAGGAACATTCGGAAGACATGGGGATCGCGAGGTAAGAGGAGGGTGGCATCGAAGAGAATCCGTGATTTAGTCAGTCGATAAAGGGAAGAGAGAGAGAGAGAGAGAGAGAGGGAGAGAGAAGACGACTCAGGGTCCCTTGGACGGTTTACAAGCCGTTTCCGTGGATCGAGGTGGGCTCCAATTAGAATTTATGCAGGCCAGGTCAGCCGAAAGTGGCCGATGCATATGCATCGAATGTAACGCGTTTGCTTAGATTCCTGGGATCGTGTTGCGGTCTTCCGACAGTTTGCAGCCCCTCCGCGAATAGCGGCACACACTTTCCTGCTACCAGGGATATTAGAGGTTTCCCTTGAGCCCCGTCTAAGCGCCGTGCTTGTCTCCTACCCTCTTCCTGTTATACTTGCGGTTCACGATTAAGTGATTCAGCTTTCGGCCCCCTACTCAACGTTCCACCAAACTATCTATCAAATTTGCCGTTTCTTCAATTTCTATACTAATTCAATCTTTTGTTATAGGTCCTACCCAACGTTTCACTAAACTATTTATCAAACCCTTCCGCATGCTTACCATTTTTCTACTGAACTTTTCACTGCACCTTCGCTGAACCAGTTTGTAAATAATCGAGAATTTTTAATTTATTTTGGCACGGACCATAACCGTATTCATACTAAGATATACATATGCTTCCCATTTTTTGTTTCCGATCAGCAGATGACTGGGAATTTGAAGGCAACAGTGAACATGTTTTGAAGACGTTCTCGTAAAAGGATACACATACTGTCCGTCCAACGAGAGTTGGCACGGATTTTTCTAGTGGGATGCAGGGGGACCTCCGAGACCCCACTCCTGACGCTCGGCTGCGGACCGCACACTTGCGCTTAGATTCTGGCGGGAACGGTTGTCATAGGAGCTCGGCGTCACCACATCGCTCTATTGAAGTCGCCCTCAAGACGCTCGTTTGCTGTCTTCGTCAAGCGAATTTCTCTATGCCAACTCTCGTTAGACGGACAGTCGGACAGTACATGTACTGTCCAGAGAAAGACTGTAAACTAGCGAGACGGGAACGGGACTTGAGGAACGCAAAGGCAATCTGAATGGTCGGGCTTCTTTCTCATTTTCCGTCCCCCTAGTTTACACTCTTTCTCTGGACAGTCACTTTATTCTTTTTCACTTAAAAGAACAAAGTATTAGGTTGGCAACTAGGTTCACGATCCCCACATTTTCTCAAACAAAGTCATTTATATATAGTTTTAAAGCACGAGTATTTTATATCAAATTAATCGCAAAATTCAGGACATTCCAATGATACACTGAGAAAAAAATCCTGTCGAAACAAAAAAAATATATGTTGATTCGATAAGATGTACTATTGAATAGTGCCAGTATCATATGAACTTATTTTAATATTTAATACTATTGAATTTCAATAGCAAAACTCATTCCCGCCAATCATATAAGCCAATAGCTTGACCATCAATGTTTTCAAAAAAATAAGATATGGCCTCGAACCAATTCCAGTATAAATCAATACATTTCTAAAAATTTGTTTAACAACATATCTGATTGAAGGAAAAAAAGAAATATTACGAATAATAATATACGGTATTGAATCAAATAATATTTTCAATCATTTCATGATAGACAATTCAAATACATGACGATTTGCTTCTAAATTTCATACTATTGAAAAGAATACATTGATATCCATCGAAGTAAACAAATTACAATAACACGCGTGTTATTGAAGTAACTACTTTTTTTTCTGAGTATATACAGTTCAAAAGGAATGGTCACTGAACGAGGTTATAATGATACGACAAAAGAATTATGAAACAGAAGCTGGCGAAGTTATTATAATTGGCAATCTAATAATTGTTGTGCTTCGAATACGAATGTGTGGAAACTCCCATTTCACTGGTTCTAAAAATGTGTCATTTACTAGAATGCCACTATTTAAGCGAAACACTCGACGAAAATGTTGGAAAGAATCGGATCGTTCAAAGAATTCGCAGCTGGTCGCATTCGTCTTTGCGGTTACCCGAATTAATTCATTCCCGTCTCGGTTTCCTCGGCGAATGTAACACCGTCGCGTCGTCGACGTCGTCGCAAGACGGAGCGCTCACGAATGCAGAGGGGAATAATTTCACGGGTATAGGACGGTAACGTCGACGCGGCGAGCCGACGTCGGATGGTCGATTGATATTCCATCGAATGACGTTCGAGCCCGAGGTTCCCAACGCATCTTACTCACAATCAGTCTCGGTTAAATGTTCCCGCAGGTTCCGCGGCGTGCCTTATTCCCCGAGATTGGTTGACGATCGGGGAAAAACGACCCGGCTCTCTTCTTCTGCGTCAACGGGAACGCTAAAATGTATTCTCGTCTTATAAAAAATGTTCAGGATGAAGATAGTGACAAGTACGCGATGCAAATCGCTATCGAGCGAGGATGTCGTGTGCATTTTTCTAGAAATATTCTTCCCCCAGATTATTCAAACGTGAATAACTCCCCGCCTCGTGTCATTTAAAATTCCATTACAATATATATCGAGGGGAATATAATCGGCAACATTATTGATGCGCATGTAATAATACCGTTGAATAATCGAACAGAGACCAGTCTTATTTTTACTCCAACCTTTGTCCCTGCGATTTGCCGAGCAACCATCCATGCAGACACCTTTGCCGAGCCAACGATTACAAAGTCCTTCGCAAGTGGAATTTAGAGAACGATGTTTCGTTCTCTTTCTCTTGTTATTGTCCCCGAAATCGTGTCTAATCTCGTGGATGGTACGTTCGCAGCTGCGTCCACCAATTTCTTTCCCGGCTGCTGGCAACGCACAACCCGTTATTTACCGAGTTTTTGCGCTCTTATAGCCGCGCTGCGTCAGTGTGCCTTGCTCAAAATTCGATGAAATTTACTGTACAAAATGCTTCCACAATTCACGAATTGATATTGCCAAAATACTCACTGCGAAATAAGTCAATTAATTTTGAAAGAGATGAAATGGTTTGCACAAAATGAATCTACTTCAGCAGCAATTGTCCCGTGAGCTTCGTTAATGCTTGTTAAATAATTCCATGGAAATATTCTTCGACATAAATAAGTTGTTAACCTATTTTAACTCTAACTTTTATTTTAACTGAATATGAAATTAATAGATACCTAATGAGATTAGATATCAATGTACACTACTGTGCAAAAGAAAGAAGCACCCAGAATAATTATAAGTAGACTGCGGATGTTTATGCAAATGCATATTTTTATAGAAAATGGGTAGACAAATAGGATCTCGACATAAATTTTAAATGATTCCAATTTGCATAATTTGCACACAGCATATGTTGTGCATATTGTGCATAGTGCATGTTTTTTTGCATTCTTCTCATGCAATAATAATCAAAAATAAATTGCTCTACCGCTTGGCGCTCTCTGTATGAACACAGCCTAAGAAAAGCAGTTAATAATATTATTATATTATTAATAATAATTATTATTTTATGCCAATATGGTACATACAGTGTTGGGCAAATTTTATTTTAAATAATAAACAATAAAAAAACGTGCGATTATAATTGCAAATAATAACTAATCTTTTTATTTAAACAAAAGTAATTTAAGTAACTCCAAAGGTGATCTATTTATTATTTCTTATTTGCAAATAAAAGATTATTTATTATTTGATTGAGGTGGAAATCAAATATAATAGTTTTTGGTCTTCTCTTATTTCTTATATTTTGTATGACCCCATCACATTTTGTGATATTGAGAGGACATTTTCAGCATATAAATTCATTTTAACTGATAAAAGGCACCAACTGACTGTTGAAAAATAGAAGAAATTGTCATCACATATTGTAATGCCAATTACAAACAGTAATAAATATTATACGACAACTCTACATATATCACATGATACTATATTCGACTGTTTCATTCGTACTAATGCAATTATTCAGGGCCACCATTTCACATATTTTTTGCATATATTTTACATAAATTGTGCATTAAATTTGCATATATTTTGCATACTTTGACATATAAAATTTGCATAAACTTCCGCAGTCCAATTATAAGATATAATGACAAACAATATCTGTATGTAGAAATCGTATTGCACAATGATTGATTTATTGCATTTAAAATAATCTCAGAACTATTCGATTAAACAGAGGAAACTTACTGTGTTTTTATTTGATTTTTTACGCTTTTCTATTAAATATGGCCGGGTGCTTCTTTCTTTTGCACAGTACTGTATTTAATAAAGTAAATCATATTGTGAATAATGCTATAGAAATGTTTAGCGGTGACTCTGAGTCACGACTCGAGTGCTAAGGGTTAATATTTTGCTTAGGGTGGATTTATAGTGGAGCAGCGAGGTGAGCTGTGCGGCGAAAAAAAAGAAAAACAAAGAAAACACATATGTACTTTTTCATTAGTATGTGTCAGAATGTTGTCACGCATGTTGGTTTGTTTTCACAGCGCCGCTATCATCGATGCTCGCAGCTCCACTATAAATCCACACTTAGACGTATTGTATATAAATATTTCTCAACTCTTGGGGTTGATGGGTCGGAATTGAAAGCTATGGTGATTTCGCATAGCGCCCCTGTCAAAAAGTTAGCGATCGAATGCGCTGTATATTTTCTCCTCGTATGCAGCACAGTGGACAATGGTGGGCAGGGAGAAGCAGTAGTTGGTTTTCGATAGGTTTGCCGAGGAAGAGTGGGGATCAAGGGAGCAGTGTCACTTCCGTTCCGTGAAGCCCCTCAGGAAATTGTTCTTATCCCTTGATCCCTTAAGAGTTTATCCTATCGTCGCTTCCTGTAAAGTTAGAATGGCCGTTCGATCGTTCTTCCCTCGTCCATCTCACAGAACCGATTCTACTGGCGAGGTACACCGTATTCCCATCCGGAGAGTTTATGGAAATTTTTAATGCACGACAGCTACGGCCGCCTCGTAAAAGGGAGAAGAAGTTCCTCTTCATCGACACTTGGGATTAAATTCTTCTCCCATACTTCCGCGGTGTAACTATGGAGGAATGGCGCGCGGCGAAGCCATAAATTCTTTCGAAATGAATTATGTATTTCAGCAGTATCGCGTGCGCTTTCGGTCAAGATCGCGCATTTTCTTTGAAGGATTCTAATTGCACGCGTCGACGCTCAACGAGGGACCAATGAAAAAATTATACAACATGTCTTTATACAAAATTCAATTTTTCTAAGTTAATTTTAAGAAAGAGGGTTTGAAGCTTCTCTTTTAAGTCGACGATAGTGTAACAATATTCTTCAATTTTTCTGGTTCAAAGCTCTACACAGACGCGAATGAAAATATTAAATATCTTTATCTTTATCTTTATAAAATAGTAAATTGCTTTGATAGATAAATGTCAGCTACAACATTCGAAAAGTTATATCGATAGTTATTGCACGACATAAAAAGTTATTCAAATGGATTTAAATCGTTTTGCAGAGATACCCTTAAGCTTTTGCTATTCGGGGACTTTTACGTAATTATCTGAAGTGAGCTCGAAACTTTCATTGTGCAGTGGTAACGGTACCCTTTCAATTTAATTAGCACGTTCTCCATTACGTATACAATCTTCGGCGCAAATGACCTGAAAATAACATTTAGTGCAAACCAGCTTGGCAGAAAACACATTCATTGTATTGAGGTCGTTTCCATTAAGTTTTATTTCAAAAAATAACTATATCAGCTATATAAACTATCAAGACAACATATTTATTTTCTAATATAACCGTGCAGTTGTTAATAACATTGTGTCTCGTAAACGTAGTATTTCTTCTAAATTCCGAGTGCATAAAATGTATTTACTGTCTACAATTATATTTCATGGAACCGAGCTCAACATTAAAACTGGTGAGCCAGGTGAAACGACTGGAACGGTATAACGAACCCAGTTGGTCGTTCGAACATCCCAGATGTTTATTCATTTATTTGCTAAACGGTGAAAACGCTGGTCGTCCGACGAATGAGCGTGCACAAAAATCATAAAGATGGTAACTCGGTTTACTTTGAAATTCCCAGTTCAAAATTTCGAGTGTGCTTTGACGAACTATATTGCTGTTATGACTAGCTGGAGTAAAAGTAACTACAAAATTAGATCCTCCAAACACGGTCACGAATGTTAAATTGAAATACTTGCACGAATTTGCCATTTTACAGTGCCGTAGAGGTGAGAGATATAATTACGCTGTGCATTCCCAAGTCGGAAAAGTACCCTTAAAACGAGTTTCGCCTGAAATTGAAGATTCGAGAATAAAACGTGAACGAACTATCTCCAGTGAAGACTTATTCCTGTTTCACTACAGTCTATGTTCAAAATGAATTAGCTTCGTTCAATACAGATTTGAATTTACTGCAAATAGTTCCACATTTTTTCAAATTGGAATATCATTTCCACCTTCGTCCTTCTTCAGGAATTATTTTTGTTTAACCCTTCAATTAATTCAATTACTAAATATTTTAATCAGATGTGTAATTGAAATACAATACAATTAAAATACAGCTCTCCAAATTATGTAATAGTATATTTTTATGTTTTTCTTTCATATGCTTGTTTGCTGTCTATGCGGCGTAGTTTCTACTCCTCGTCCTCGTTCATAATACGTAACGCTATTTTATAGTTGTACTTCAATTGCAATTACGAATTACATTGTAATTTAATTGAATCAAGATCTGAATTATAAATTAAAATATGACTGAATTACAATGTAATTCTATTACTTTGTAATTGTAATTCCTGGAGTAATTAAATTGTAATTCTGCACAACTCTGTTCAGTGGATATTGACGTTTACCGAATGTGTATTGTACTTTCGAAATGTCCATCACCTTCAAAAACAATGAAATCAATAACATACATTAAAAATTGTACAAGCATTTAAAGATTAACATTCTATGATTTTTCAGGCTGATCCGATAATGCGACAAAAAAGTGTTTTAAACAAAAGTGAATCAACATTTAGCGTTCTACAAATTTCAATAGAAAAAATAAAAAAAAAAGTTTATTCTATAAAAAGTCAAGAGCACCTTTAATTTTTAAAGATCAATATATAAGTTTGTCTTCATAATATCGTAGCTGATGTTAAAGCGAAACCAACGATCTATATTGTTCGGCCTATAACGTTTACAAAATTCGGAAAGCGGTGGAGAGGCTGCTCAGGAAAATTAAAGGAAGGTAATGGGACGGAAATTTTTGGCGAACTCCCGTCTTCCGTTTTTTGACATTTTGCAGATTCCCCCGAGCTGCGGTAACGGTGCCATAAAGGATTTCGGGAATACTCGCGTGGCAACCGCAAAACTGCAAGAATTTTTGTGAAATTGAAACTTAGCAAATCAAAATACTGCGCGTACGCTGTACAAATTTCAGTTTTAATCACGAAGATATTGCCTGTAAAACTGGCGACTCCATTTCGTACGCTGTTTAATAGGACTGCAAAAAAAGTTGGCGATTATTAATTTTTAAAATGAAATCACGGAAAATTGCCCAAAAATAATTTACCGTATTTTCCAGGAATACCATTTAAATAAATAAATGGATCGGCTACGAATGAATCCAGTGACTACCACACTATTATTATAACGTGCAACCTGGAAGTTGAGAAATTAATTAACCGTTTCATTGATTCTGCTTTGACGAAATTGCACACGCGATTTCAATTTCGCGCACAATCGCACGGATATTGTCAAACTTTTGAAAGAGGAGTTTGTCGTCGTATGGCAGAATAAAACTACAAATCATACAAACACGCAAGCGCAACTTCGCCTTTGAAGTTCGAGTTCATTGAAATGTAGGAGGCCATTGACAGCGAAGAGCAACGACACGGTTTCTCCGCGATTCATATTTGATTTCCTGCGAGCCAGATGTTCGGGTAATTTCAAGAGTCTACGAAAAATTTTTCATCCATTAACATGAGGTTCAATTATGCTGAGAATATTTCGAAGACACACGCTCGATGAGAGACGGAACTCGATGAATTTCAGCCGGGGTTCCCGAGTTAATAATATTTTCAAAGCCGTGTCAGCAGGCAAATATCCCCGGAGACTTTCCTCTGAGACAGTATCCGTCGATTCACGTATTCATACGGCTCCGTTAAACCGAATTACCGCGGGAATGTCGCACGTGAGCGACTCTGGGACCAAGTGGGGAATGTCGGATCCACTAAGAGAAAAATCTCGCGAATTCTTCGTCAAACATAGCCGCTGCTCATCAACGTGCCGACATTTTTGCCGGTGGGAATGTGGAACATTTCACGGTCTACGGCTCAGCCGAATTCGCCCCGTGAAACGAGTCAGTCCTTCGAACTCTTGAATCGCTGGTCATCCCATGACTGAGATTAGGTATTCCCTCTCTTACGTTGTAGCAGAATGTGGCACATGAATTGTACGATTTTGGGACGTAAATGTCGTGAAGCGTTTTGATCAACAAATACTGTTACAGGTGAATTGTTTAGCGATCGTAATAGTTTAATAAAAATTGATGATTTCGGCGCTAGGTTCGATCAGGAATACATTCAGCAAATGTGCAATTATTAAATAATGTGTCTTGACGTTTCGATCCCAATGTGGATCATTTTCACAAAGAACATTTATCGCGTCTGAAATTTTTATATGAAGAATTAAATTTTGCAAAATTTTAGCAAATTAAATTCTAAATTTTAGCAAAATTTAATTCTTCATATAAAAATTTCAGACGCAATAAATGTCCTTTGTGAAAATGATCCACATTAGGATCGGAACGTCAAGACACATTATTTAATAATTCCACATTCGCTGAATGTATACCTGATCGAACCTTGCGCCGAAATCATCAATTCTTAAAATACTGTTACAGTCTGCAGGATCATTGTGTACTACTGGAAGGTGCAATGCTAATCTTTGCAAGAGAAATCCATACAAACAGCTTATCTTTTTTTATAAATTTTTGGGAATTTCTTATAAACGCGACAGTCTACAGACATTCAGGTTACGACATATTATTCATTCATAAGAAAAGTGAAATGAGCCAAAAAAAGTTCTACAGGAGAGTCATTTAAAGATTGCCTACATTGTTAATTTTTTATTGTATATCACCAACTTAGAAATGAAAATTAAATGGTAGTTATTTAGACACTGGGTTAATTGCCATCAGAGTAGGGCAATAATCAACTAATATTTAAAAATGATTAATAGACTTTTTGAATGTTAGTCATAGTAATATAATCATTTGTAAAAACTTTTTGATTAGTTAGTGATAACTAAATGGCAAATAATTAGTCACAGTTCTAAGTAATCGTTAGCTATTGCTTATTAGTAAATTATTAGTCGATGATCAGCCATCAATCTTTAGTCATCAGTCACTATTCTGCGATTAACATACATTAATATTACTAATTAGTTATCACTAACTAATCAAAAAGTTCTAACTATTTTGCTATGACTAACATTCATTATTGCCCTACTCTGATTGTCATGTACATTAGTTACAAAGCACACCACAATTCATATATTTATTACTATACTTTTTTCAGACACATATTTTTAGTTATTTCACTTTTCTTATGAATGAACGATATGTGCAGCATGCCGGTTGTGTGAGGGCTTGTGTGGACAGGGCTTTACAAGAGAAATTACACTTTCGTGTAACTTCTGATTCTGACAATTGCGTTAGAGAAGTTTTTATTTAACATAGAGATGTCATCATGAATGTGGGAAAGCGACAAAGCAGACACAGAACGGGATGATTCCGCAAGAATCAAAGGATGGGCGATTCGTCGAGCGCCAGCTTTGTGTTAAGTAAAACGGCTGGCAAATACGACGGACAATAGCTTAACTCTTTCGATTTAACTGTTTTTCATTGGGATCGGTATCGCGTTTCCGGTTTGGAGCCCGAAGAAAGTGGAAGCGGCTACCGGAACGCGGGGAACAGTGGAGTGAGGCAGACAGGTGAGGGTGAGGATTCTAGGGAACGAAGCCAAGGCCTGGCACGGTTCTGCGAAACGAGCTGTAGAGCACAAACGAGAGAACGAAACGAGAGACGAAACGAAACGAAAGGAAATGCAAGAGCTGTTTCATACGGGCGAACGCGCCCGATCATACTCGAGATTTCTCGCGCCTCGTCTTCCGGTATCCCCATTAACATCGATTGAAAACACATCGAAGAGATCCCAGCATCCTCCGGCCACCGGCTTCCCCGCTTCTCGTTCGTTACGATATTCAGGGGCGGGATAAAGAGAGAAAGTTCAGCCTCGGCAACGAGAATTTCCGTTTCGGAACGGGGCCCGGCTACGGTTACGAGGGCATTCTTGCTAATTACCCAGCCTTTCAAGCATCCAAGCCTCGTTCTCTACTTTCACCCTCATCTCCCTCTCCTTCCTCCCCGTTTTTCTCCCTCTCTCTCTCTCTCTCTCTCACACACACTCTCTCCTTCGGCACCTCCCTGTCTCCAGCGTCCAACCGCTGCTTCATCGACTCCGACTTTTACATTCGCCTTTACTTTCTCGCGCGATCCTCCCACCCAACCCCGCAGCATCGCTACTGAATTATCTCATTCAAGGGTGAAGTTACATGAAAGTACGTCGGCGGAACACGAGCATGTCCGCCGAACCGGAGAGAGGATGAAGCGAAGTAATTAGCAGACCGGGCCAAAGGGAAAACAGCCAGGCGAAGAAAAAAAAACTGGAAACTTCCCTTAATACTGGGTTCCCTTGCCTTTCTTATTTCGCCAACCCCTACTCCCTCTTTCTTAATAGCCTCTGATCCTCTATCTCGGTCACTGTTCCGAGACACGCGCGCTATTTCAAGCCACTTGGAACTACACTCGTGGACAAAATGTTTCTCTTGCCGTGAAAAATCAATTTTATTTCATTCTCGAAGTAGTTTTTCAAACAAAAAATGTTATTCTTTTTTCCGACTTATTTTTACATGTAGTATCACACCCTGCTGGTTTATGCCACCCGTCCGGCCACACCCTGTATATTAATATCCTTTTCCTTTAAATATCTCAAAACAAGCAATATATCACTTTAACGACTTGCATAATTATGGACACATACAATGAATTATTCTAGCTAGGAAGACACGTTTAATTTTCCAGTTATAAAATAGCTTCGACTGCAAAGGCTGAAGGATTCGGTTGAACGAGGTTCTACTGTACCAGGTTGCTACATACAATATGTCCTATTTTTAATAGTACCGTCAAACAAGCGCGACTTGTTTGTAAATAAAAATTGTTGATCAATTTTTCAGATTTTCGACCGTTAACAGATAGGGCGTTCATTTGCCAGCACGTTTCGGCGTCATACAAAATGCTGTTGTCGATGTTTACTGTTCCACTGAATAATTCATGGAATAGATTTACGATTATTAACAGTATTATGCATTAATACTATAACGGAGTCTAAAATATTTGTTCCAGAACAACGGAAGACCTACGAAGCATACAAGTTCGAATAGATTATTATTAGATACCCCCGTTTTTAACAGTATCGTTAAACAGACGTGTTTTTTTGTATATAAAATTTGTTGATCAAATTTTTAGATTTTACACTATTAACCAATACTGCGTCCATCTGCTAGCACGTTTTGACGTCATACTAAATAATTGCTATTCCACTGAATAATTCATGAAACAGAAAGGTGATTTATACTGGAATTGGTTCGAGGCCATATCTTATTTTTCTGAAAACATTGATGGTCAAGCTATTGGCTTATATGATTGGCGGAAATTAGTTTTGCTATTGAAATTCAATAGTATTAAATATTAAAATAAGTTCATATGATATTGGCACTATTCAATAGTACATCTTATCGAATCAACATAAATTTTTTTTGTTTCGACAGGATTTTTTTCTCAGTGTACACAATGGTTCATGATTATTAACAATACTATGCATTAATATGCAACAAATTTGGAAGACCTAGGAAGCGTACAAGAGTTCGAACAGAATACTATTAGAAACAAAAGTTGTTGGAACCGATCCTGACTGTGTAGAATGGCGTCGGCTAACTGATCGTCTCGCATCTCCCAGATAGTACTAACAAGTACGAACCAAACGATAATCCAACATCAAACGCGCGGTGTATACATGCTTCCCCCCGGCGCCAAAGTTGTCGCGATAAAGTCGCAACTGTTTGACAAGCTGAGAGTCATCGTGACAGTTGCACAGCCCTGGAGACAGGCCTAAAGTTTCAACTGCTTATGTCACGAAAATGAAGCTCCCAATTTCGCTCAGGTAACGGACCCCTCCGTCCTGTACACACTTAACGGAGCGCATTACTCAAGTCTGCACGCGCACTTGTAATACAAGCGCAGCAATACGGAGCAGTAATTCCGAATCCCGTCTCCTGTAACTCGTAGCGTCGCGTCGGAACGAGGAAAGTTCAGCGAATGATACAAGTTTCCCGCGCGAACTCCTCGTCTAGATAAAACGACGGTGATACGGTTCGCTCGATGCACGGATAAAATACTGCCGTCACTGCTGAGAGACCTGCGAAGAAACGCGTATCGTAGAACGGCGACTGACAGACGCACAATTGGGTATTTCGACCGAATGCTCGGAAAAAAGTCGATTGATCAGTTTTTTACTTCACCTAATATTTCACTTTTCTGTCGAGACACGAAGGTGAGTTATCGCTTAATAATGTGTAATATTCAAAGAGGCAGTTTGGAAGAGTAAATGTCGAGTAAAAAAGTACCAAGGTATGCGAGGTGATGAAATAATTATTACTTAATTTCTTATTTTTAATTATTTGTTTGCGAATCTTTTGTTAATGGATCGGCTACGTTCTTCTGATTGAAGCGAGTCCAAACACGATACAATTTGCGTCGCTTTTACTCATTTAATCCACGATTTAGTAGAACCTCGATTATCCGAACACTTCCACCGACTAGCTCAAGGTTCGTAATCCTCCTTTTCCGCGAAATAAACATATCGGCTACGTTCTTCTGATTGAAGCGAGTCCAAACACGATGCAATTTGCATCACGTTTGCTCGTTTAATCCACGATTTAGAAGAACCTCGATTATCCGAACACTTCCACTGACTAGCTCGAGGTTCCTGATCCTTCTTTTCCGCGAAATGAACATATAAAATAAATGATTTTTTTTGCAAAATACAGTTAGCCTCGTCAGTTCTGGAATATACGATAAAAATTCTGGAAGGGAATTATTGTCAGGATTAAAACATATTCTTTCTGGCATATTTTTCGAAGCATTTTAAACCAATGAACATTCTCTCAACTGCAAAACGAGAATTTATTAAAATGTAAAAATGACTATTCAAATTTTCTTTTTTAATAAGCGATTTCTTTTCAAAATACAGTTAGCCTCGTCAGTTCTGGAATATACGATAAAAATTCTGGAAGGGAATTATTGTCAGGATTAAAACATATTCATTCTGGCATATTTTTCGAAGCATTTTGAACCAATGAACATTCTCTCAACCGCAAAACGAGAATTTATTAAAATGTAAAAATGACTATTCAAATTTTCTTTTTTAATAATCTCATTCGGCGCGTTTGTCGTTCTCCGTCGGTATTTTTAAAAATAATACACCGGTGCGTTTGTATGACGGCGAGCGTGAAAGCGTCGCGGTGAGTCCACGGTAGGTAAATCTCGATATTCAAATAATACAAACGAAGGTCCGATATTATTTTCACGGTATGATCCTTCTCGGACCGTTAAACTTCTATTAAAGCGATGTTGTATAGAAATTAATACTCGAGTAATACGGGTATAATCTTCTCATCTGAATACTTCTATGAACAACCTGTTGCGGTTCCTCGACAGATCTCTTATAGCTGTGCGGCTATTCGCATCGTTTGATACCGTTCGTTCGTATCCACGGGAATATTCTTTTTCCAGCGTATTCCACGCGTTCCCCTGATAAAACAAACACGAAAAACAAGGGAACGCACGAGCGGCCGGGAACGTTAGATAAACGGAAGGGAAAACATATTTTGCTTGTATTATTTCACGTTATCGCGTTTAACGCGGACGGAATTATTTAACAAATGTTCGCGTTTGTTTTCGCGGTTGAAATAGACGGAAGGAGGGAGGACGTGTCTTCACGTTTACCGATCGAACGACTTCGGGATTCAGCGATGGTGAAAATAAACGGAGAAAGGAAAACCGTCCGGGCAGCTATCCGGCTCCCTCGATCTGTTTACCGATTACTTAAAAAACAAAGGATACCGCGAGAGAGCCAACGAGCACCACGAAAAGACAACATTCCTGTTTCTCAGCTTTCGCAGCGTCGCGTCGCGGTTACTTGCCAAACAGACGAAACAACGCGGAAGGAACTATCATTCCAGCAAATACTAACTGTGGCCACGGATAGTTTCGAACCACAACAAAATACTCTCGTCAGGACGATACGGAGCCGAAGTCTTTTCCGTTCGCGTCGCGCCAATGCAATTCTCTGCGCTAGATCCACCGAAAATTTGTTTGGGACTTTCTCTTCGATACACTTCGCGAAATTTTAAACCTTGGACGGCGGACCATTTTTATAACTGCGTAATTGATATTTATACATTGATTGATGTTTATACAATTCTTAACTTTCGCAGACGAATTTTGAGAATGTGGTATCAAATTCAATCGTATTTTCAGTGGCGATGGCCTCTGGAGATACAAAATTAAAAATGACAAGCATTTGTATTTACTTGGAATGTGTACAACTTTTATTGCGGTATGCACTGGAATAATGAAATTTATTGAAACATTTCCCATGGAAGTAGCTGTATAATTTTAGTAGTTGTAAAATAAAAAATATGAAACCGATCATTTGACTGACAGTAGCAGGTTTAGTGTGATACTCGTGTCTAGTGTATGATCTAAGAAATTTAAACAGAAGGCTGAGCGTCTACGTTATAAATTAATAAATTCCAGGTCAAATATAATTTTTACATTTCACTTATTCAAGTAGAAAGGTTGGTAGTTGGCAAATTTATTTCCTCGCATCATTGTTTATAGTTATCTAGAATAATATTTTACATTTCATATAAACCCATATACACTCTATACAAAGACAGGGACCCTGTCTTTGTACAGGCTGCATAAAAAGTAATGGTCATCCGTCGTAGAGGTGAATCTACACCTCTGGATTGGTGGACATTTGTAAAGGAAACTTGCCACAAAATTGTTTATAACAAAGAAAATTGTTGTTAAATTTTGTTCTTACATCAATACCTTCTACTCATCGAGAAGAGAAAGAGTTTGAAAGGACCCAGAAAGAACATAATCGTGTGCGTGCCTCGAGCAAACGAAATTTAAAGGGACATTCGTCGCTGGCCTGTACCAAGTAATCGTCTCCCTGCCCATTCGAATAATAAATTTCAAGTTGCAAAATGTGAAATAATACCTTATATCCATTCTTACACATAAGAATATTAATCCTACATTATAAAATACTAATGTCAAGTATAGGTACTTACAAATTTTTCTGAATCTTCTGTTCCTCCGTCGGATCAAGTGGACACTGCCATTTTCGCGAATACGTCTTATTAACGAAGAAGCACAAAACACCACACTTCGACACAAGCACTGGACACTACACAACACACTTTCCGAAATCGTGACAGCGAACGAGAAGAAGTTACTCCGACCACGGTCAAAATAGTACTGCGGTTGTCACCTCGGTTTTTCATGAATAGTTAAGGGTGGGGAAATGTTGCGTGTGTTAATTGGACGAGGGCGTGTCGGAAGGATCTTAGGTTGAGAAGTGGGGAAACTGTCAAAGAAATTCATTTTCGCATTGTCTACGGTCATCAATGACGTGTTTATAGCGGTAGTCTATTTGTCGCTTCGATGGGTCCGTCGCACGTGTTGACCATCTGTCGGGGTTGAAGATTCGCATGCGTTTTTTGCTTGCTATAACGTCCTTTCCAGGTATATCGCCTAATCCGCTGGAAGAACGGTGAGGTACGGTAACATTCTATAATACAGGATTAATATTCTTATAACAATGGATATAAGGTATTCTTTCATATTTTGCAACTTCAAATTTATGATCCGAATGAGCAGGGAGACGATCACTTGGTACGTGCCTAGCGACGAATGTCCCTTCAAATTTCGTTTACCTCGAGGCACGCACACGATTATGTTCTGTCTCATCGACACGGTCGGGTGGACTGTAGTAGCAGGCTTTTGTCTATACGTATAACTCCACACAATCAAATTTTGCAAAAACTTTAACAGCTTAAATCTTAATAACTATTTGTCTGGGACATGTGGCTTCTTTCAAATTTTTTCTTTTCTGGATGAGTGGAAGGTGTTGACGTAAAAGACAACATTACCAACAATTTTCTTTGTTGTAAACAATTTTGCGGCAAGTTTTTATACATTTTATACTTTTTATACACCCTGTACGTGAAACACGGTTGATGACCATTTTTCAAAGTGCTGAAGAATATTACATTTGCAATCGACTGCATTGAAACCCTTATTTGCGACAATAAAATATGATGGTCGATGAATGGTACGTTAATAATTCTGCAAACTCTCCTCCGTTTGTGTATGCATATATGTCTACATATGAACAATTGTTTCAGTTTACTGGAAATTTAAATGACAGAAATAATTAATTTCCCATGCTCGCTGTCTATAGAAGCCCGATAATTCTCGTTCGGTTTTCAATAAAATATCACTTTAGAATATGTATTTCGTGTGTAACGGTTTCCGAAGACTTTTAAATATCGACGGGAGATTACAGAATATTTTAGCCATGCGGAATAATGAATCTGCGTTACAGAAATGTTTTGCAGAATTTTTCAATAGCGACTTTCCGTATCGATCCGGTTCATTTAATCGCTCGCAAACAGAAGATAACGAGAATCAATAAATAAAAGCAAGCACGGTAATGGGATGAGAATTTTTACTTTTATACATTCGATTACCGAGATGAATGTGAAACTAATTTTTTTTATTGAATAATTAAATTATGAAACGTACCTTTAAGTAAATATTTTATTCTAATTAAGTGGGAATTTTTACTTTTATATATTTGACTACATAGATGAATATGGAACTAATTTCATTTATAGAATAATTTTTAATTATGAAACGTATCTTTAAAAACATATTTCGCCCCATATTTTCATTTTACCGTAATTAAGTGAGAATTTATTTTTATTCTGTCTACATACATGAATATTACTAACATTTTTTTATCGAATAGTTTTAGATTATGAAACATGCCTGAATAAATATTTCGACGCATATTTTCATTTTATTAGAATTAAGTGACCGTCATTACCCTGTTCTCCCCTGCATTAATTTTTAAAGGTTTTCTCAACTTTTGTCAAATTAAGTCTGATAATCAAGGAAATGTATTTGAAATTAGCAAAATCGAGCATTAATTTTTATCTTATCTAAATAAGAACAAATTAATAAGAATAAAATTAATAAAAATAAGAACAAATTCCAAAAACTCGGGGCGTCCGGTGATCCTAGGGCCAGACGTGTAAAAAGCAAAAAAGAATGGAGCAGACAGTTCGATAAAACAAACACGAAGCTGGTGGCGCTGCAGCAGTCCGGTGCGCCTATGTTTGGTAATTGGATATTCATGGTCCGGGCCATTAGTTTTGGGTCAGCCTGTAAACTACTAGCCACTGATCGTATCAGAATGGATAGAGGATAGAACCGATGAATAAATGAAACGGCACGGAGAGCTGAGCTCCGCTTAGACGTCCGGCGCTATGATTTAATTGCATGGTAACCGCGCGTTTGTTTGTCGAGCCTAAACAAGCCCTGAATCGAGACGGGCATCGACCATCTTGGTCCACGGTGGTCGCGCGACCCGAATGGTTCTCGCATTCTCATTAGATCGACAAAGCCGAAACTCAAACGAAACTGCACACCGAACACCTGGACTGGCGTTTCGTCCCATGGAAATTTTCGGGTCAAAGTATTTACAGTCGCGTCCAGAGGATCGTAATTTCACGGCAACTTATCGAAACACCGACCGCCCCTAGCCAGGCCCTAACTTTCAACCTAATCGTGACGGCGCAACTGCGTTGCATTTTCAAAGTGATTCTCCGTGTCCCTGCTGAAGGATAACTTCCTGGCCCTAGCCGTAATTAGTTTCTGTTCAGCGGATAATACGGAACACTCGTATTCCGTACAGGGTGGCCCGAAGAGATCGGAATTTTCTCAGCTTCCGATACCGGGAACTGAATACGAAACTGTTCATCAACACCGGGTTGACAAACGAAATATTCTGTTATTTCGAAAATCTCGACATTCGCATATATTCGCCTATACAAAGTTCATCCGAGATAACAAATGGAATTTCTAAGTTCTGGGCTGCTCTTCACTTTACCGGACTCAAAATTTGTACGTTTCTCCTACGAATTATAATGTATTTGGTATGTAATCCAATAGATTTGTACCCGGCGCGGATGCAGATCGAAATTTCGAACCTCTAGGATCAATAGTTCAGGAGATACGGTCGCTTAAAGTTGAGCATATTTCCAGTTTCTTGACAGGTAAGGGCGCCGCCATATTGGTTTGTAGTGACGGTCGCACGCCGCTTACTGAGTTGGTTAGGATTAGGTCGAGGGGGGACGGCAACGTAGCGTCTCGCGGTCGTCACTACAAACCAATATGGCGGTGTCCTTACCCGTCAAAAATACTCAACTTTAAGCGACCATAGCTCCTCAACTATTGATCCTAGAGGATCGAACCTTCGATCTACTTCCGCGCCGGGTACAAATCTACTGGATTACATACCACATTCATCGTAATTCCTACAGTGAGAAAAAAAAAGTAGTTACTTCAATAACACGCGTGTTATTGTAATTTGTTTACTTCGATGAATATCAATGTATTCTTTTCAATAGTATGAAATTTAGAAGCAAATCGTGATGTATTTGAATTGTCTATCACGAAATGATTGAAAATAATATTTGATTCAATACCGTATATTATTATTCGTAATATTTCTTTTTTTCCTTCAATCAGATATGTTGTTAAAAAAATTTGAGAAATGTATTGATTTATATACTGGAATTGGTTCGAGGCCATATCTTATTTTTTTGAAAACATTGATGGTCAAGCTATTGGCTTATATGATTGGCGGAAATGAGTTTTGCTATTGAAATTCAATAGTATTAAATATTAAAATAAGTTCATATGATATTGACACTATTCAATAGTACATCTTATCGAATCAACATATATTTTTTTGTTTCGACAGTATTTTTTTCTCAGTGTAGGAGAAAGGTACTAATTTGGGATCCGGTAAAGTAAAGTTTAACCGAGTTCTGGCGCTCAAAACTAGGATGATCTAACTCGTTATATTCTATGCAGAGAAACAAACTATGCTGTACCGTAGCTGTTCACATATATTTTAGCAAAAAGTTTTCAATTACCCTTGCACGTGGAGTGAGTATGTAGAAGCAAGTATCATGTTAATACGTATACCTGCATTTTTATAAAAGAATTGCAAAAAAGCGTAGACCCTGAGGTCCCTGCTCATTATATCTACATCATGAGCCACCTCGAATAGCATAAATCAATCCGTAGGTACGTGTATTGTTACGAGCATCAATGCGAACGAAATCTCACGCAATTAACAAGAACGCGAATAGGAAAAAAAAGAAATAGGGATGATCCGCGCACAAGTTATCCGGAGCGGTGTTAAGCAGCTAGTTGGGGAGAAAAATCCTAGTCTCATCCCCTCGGAAACCACACAGTTCTTCATACACGCGGGCAGATAAAAGAGATTTATACATCGTAGAATCCGAGAACGCAACGGACGAATGCGAAGGCGTGCTCCGGCCCCGCTAGAAGATCGGCGATAGGTGGTCTTGATGGATGGAAATTGCTTTGCATATTTCATTCCCGAGGTCCCCTTCTCGCTACCTCCATCATCCGCGAACAACGGCGTCCCGACGCGACGCCTGCAAGAACAGACGGTGGTGATTCGAAGTTTCTGAGGATGTTCGAACCACCACCATCCAGCGAAAGACAAAGAGGGAAAGACACCGCCCCGTGCGACAGTCACGGCAATTATGTTCTTCGTTAAACTGTCAATTCTGTTTTCTTACGTTTAGCCTGGCTCCCCGCGAGCTCGGTCAACTTTGG
The DNA here is from genome assembly GCA_028455765.1 of Lasioglossum oenotherae. Taxonomy (NCBI): domain Eukaryota; kingdom Metazoa; phylum Arthropoda; class Insecta; order Hymenoptera; family Halictidae; genus Lasioglossum; species Lasioglossum oenotherae. Next base: position 4,712,193 of record CM052299.1, on the reverse strand, counting down.
TTCTCATTTTGCGATCGAAACCCTCACGAACCCCTATAATTTCTTCTTTTATAGCCACACTGATTTTCCGGAGTTTTCTCACGCGTCCGTCTTCCAATTTCCTCATCAACTATCTTGCTTTATTTCGGCCCTTTTAGCTCTCCATTGCAAGTGCCTGCTAACTCTTGTGATAGAAATTGTTCATGCTTAACTTTCTTGTGAGACAATCATCTTCTTTTCCAAGCTGAGCAACGTAGGTTTCAATCAAATTATAAAACATGCTATAATTCGGTTGAAACTAGCCAAAATTGCTCGTGGATCGTGTGGAAGTAATTGTGATCGGCCGATGATTGGTATACGGTAGAAAGCAGTTTGTTATTTGAAATATGTGTAAATTAAGTGTGAGCTGCACTGGCATGGCGTTGTGTTGGCTAGTTATGTTAAATTAGATGTGGATTAACTACATAGTTTATATTAGTTCTGAAGTATTCGGGTGGATTAAAATTTCGCTTAGTTAGTTTGCGTTAATTTTGCTAGCTTATGCCTGGATTAATTGGTTTAGATTAGGTCCGGTTCGTGATTAGTTTAAGCTGGTGAGATTCGACTTTGTATGTTCCGATAACGTGACTTCATGAAGCTAGAACTGGTTACTTTTGTATCATGTGAAACATTTGTTTCATATATTTTCTGTAACATCAGGTATACAGATGATATATTTTATTTTATATTATAATATAAAATTTAAAACTGTCGTGTACTATTCTATTAAGAGAGTTGACGGTGAGGTGTTAAGCAATATTGATTCCCATCCGATTTTTGAACGTGCACGCTCGAACCAGCAGCATCGAGTTTCTTGTCCTCTCTTGCGGGACGACAGAGTGCATGCGCTTGTAACGCGAACACGGGCTTTCATCGAGGGCTACAGCTACTTGTTGTCGCTCGAACTTCGATGGTTACGTGATACGAACGCGAACCATGCAACTCGGGCTAATTCTTCGTGAGCAGATTTACAACAACAGTAACACAGCCCTAGCGCGAGTGCTCGTGCTTGTAGGAACAGCAAAGAATCATGGGCCGCGTGATGTTTGTCCAATTGCTTCAGGAAATCGAATGCTTGCAATTCTTCACACTAGAACTGTACCGAATACTGCAATTAACACTGAAACTACCGAGCACTGAAAACGATTACAATGTTTTAGCTGATAAAAATGACAAGGCTCTATTTATTTAGATTTTAACTAGATTTTAAAGAAATTTATCGAATCATTTTCCATGTAAGCAACGTCATAATTTCAATAATTAACAATTCAATAATTAACAATGTCAGACCGGTCATTTGACCGGCAACGATAGATTTAGTGTTGAGTACTTTCTGATATCTTACAAAAATTATAGTGTGATGTAGAATTGATAAATCGATTTATTCAACAATTTTTTAAAAGAGCAGTTTAAAATATTTATTGTAAATATTACGGCAATATTGGCGAAGAAAACGATATGGAATGAGTTATTTTGTCTATATTTGTTATTAAGGTTCTCAATAATTTTTTGTTCACTTTTTTGCAAATTAGTGTAGCAAATCCTGCTTTGTCGACCTTTAGCCATTAATTAAGTAAAATCAAAGCAGAATAGGAAGTGTGATATCAAATTCTTTCGTCTAATAATTTATTCAGATTGAAATCAACCACGATCAGTCAGCATTCACGACATAATTACACAGAACATTGTACATACATAAGTGTGCATGTGTTCTACTACCACAACGTTCCATTACTCACTTCTGTCTAGTGGTATAATGAGGATGACGTTGCGACTATAAGGAGGTCGACGGGGTGTGATTACACAGCGAGACCACTTTATTTGCCTTTCAATCTTCTCTACAAGTTCTGATTTCTGACCTATGCACAACCAATTTTCTCCAGTATATTATCAAGGAAAAATATAATTAACAACCTTCGCTCAGACGGCGATGACTGAGCCATTCTGCCACTCTTACTCGTCGATTCCTTTAATTCCAGTTTTTATCCTCGCCCTCAATTCGGATTGAATTGACCCCTAATCAAAATTCAACATTTCGTGAGTTTATTTAATAAATCCATTTATTCAAGGTACGTAATTAACCTTCCAGCTGTGTACGTACGTAATTAACCTTCCAGCCTGATTTTTAAAATGTCGCACGTATTTCTTATTCGAGTTTTGTTTCAAAGCACTTTTGAAAACCGGTTTTTCACAATTTCGATGCGAGTTTGTGGCTGATGGTAATTTTAACCTGCGATTTTAATTTGTTGTAAAGACGCTCGGAAATTGTATTGGGAATAAATTGAAAATACGATTAAAAAATTTTCGATTTTTGGCCGATTTTTGGAACTTGTTTCTTCAATTGCCGTCATCGGCAATTCTAACCTTTTTGGTACCTTTTTTAAAACTCGAATCAAAGTTGATAAATGTTGAACATAAAACATTAGGACAAATTGCAATTATTTCCAAACAAGTTGTTTGTAGTTAGAAGATCTTAAACACGCCCTGTGAAAATCGAATTACAAAATCAAATAGCTGCGGGAAACTCGAGTTCATAGTTCATGATCATGTTTGAAAAATTAAAATTGAAGGTACCTTTTGAAAGTACGTTCCGTTATGAACATCTTGGGATATAGACGGAGTTGTGTTAATTCAATTACGCGATTGAATTACATCGTAATTCGTAATTAATGTAATGTAATTACCAAGTACTTTATAATCGAACTCTAATTGCAATTACGAATTGCATTGTAATTTAATTACAATGTATTTTATAATTGCACTCTAATTGCAATTACGAATTACATTGTGATTTAATTGAATGAAGATCTGAATTATAGATTACAATATAACTGAATTACAATGTAACTCAATTACTTTGTAATTATAATTCCTGGAGTAATTCAATTGTAATTCTGCACAACTGCGAGGATAGACAAATTTACACTTTCATTTTCTGACTTTTGCGCATAGCTCGTCACACTTTGTGACGGTCTCAACCTAAAGGGCTCGCAAGGTGCGGAATAATAATGTCGAAACGTTCACGAAGTTAGGTTCGGAACTGTTCATAAGCGGCTCACGCGAGCACATTATGTCTGATTGTGTATGGTGCATTAAGCAGAAAGTGGCGAGTTGGAAATTTCGCGTTGCTAGTGCCACCCTTTAACGATCGATGACGTTCACGCGTAAGTGCCAACACCTGACGTACCGTGTGTCGTTTGGAAAACTTTGTATCGTATGCTAGTCTAATAATGGAGTTCCGCCGATGGCTCCGGAGAATCGAGAGCCGAATTGACAGCGGCCCGCGATCCGCCCAAGTTTTCCCCTGATATTTTACGATTCCTCCGCTACGTTCCGTTCCGTTCCGTTCCACGGGCGATCCCGAGTTTACAGGGCCACTCGTAAACGTCTATATTTCACCGGCGAAGTTTATGCCGGCCTTTAAAAATTTATGGAAACCTGACGTTGTGCACCTTTCGAAAAGTTCTAGTGTCCCGCCACCAGAACCTGAGAGAAAGCAATGTCGCCGGTACACCTCGAACAGGATTATTTCCACTAATTACTATGCATTATTTCCACCTCCATTAATTACATCCGCCTCCCTCGAACGGTGAAATAATTTTCCGGTTCTCGAGAGTGAAAAACGTATTAGTGAAAGAGATGGATCCGAAACAGGGTCAGGTTAACTGTTCTTTGTTATAGAAATACTGTAATCTTCCTGAATAGTGTGAGATTTAAAAACGTTTGAAATTTGCATAACGATCTTGGTCAATCTGTAGTAATATTTTATCCTGCTTCATTTATTGCAGGAAAGCTGCTGCAGTTATCAAGACATACTCCGACGTGTGAGACGCAAGAAAATGAATATTGCGCATATGAATATTACAAAACAAAATTGCGCAATACTATTTGTTAATCATACCTGTACTTGCTTAGTTTCGCGCGGTCCATTTTTATGTCAATTTTAATTAAGACTTAGGTTAAGACTTTTTTTTTTGTCACGTCCTCTTTTTGTTTTTATCAGTTGTACTGAAAAACTGTATACATTTGTATAAAAGGACCTCGGTCCGTATATAATAATAATAATAATAATAATAATAATAATATTTCAATTAAGAGTAATGGCATACAGGTACATTATTCCCACCACAATCAACTCTCTGGATTATTGTATGAATAAGCTTGTACTCCATTTTCCTTACCATGTTCAGTCTTGTCTCCATCTTTGTGTCGTCTCCGTGCGTTCCAATTTTTCCCAGTTCCTCGCAGATGCTATTCATACTTGAATTGTTCAACCAGGAAGAGCAATGTCTGCTATTCTGTTTTCTTCAACAAGCACTATCTTATCGTAGCGCATGCAATTACCGCGCACCACCACAGGAAATGACTAGGCGAGCGACACGAAACTTCGTCGTGAGGCTTTCGAAATATGCTAAGCATGTGGTTGTCAACTTTCGCGAATTTTATCCCCGTTAGAATCATCTTAGCCCCGTACAATTCTCATGATTCTGTACTATTTATAACTAGACTGCGGATTGTTAAAGGGCATTGGGATAGAAGACCAGTGGTTTTTAGAATAAACAATATAATAAATATTTCTGTTTCCAATTATACACAGAGTGAGGCAGAATATGGTCTTCGTACGTCAAGTTATGCTTTGTGAAGAATACCTTCTTCGAAGGTCATTTGAAGGTCAATACATTATACTGGTTCAATTTGTCTTTTGATTAACTATAATGTTACACTAACCAAAATACGTCGTTCCATTTAAAAGAAACGAACTAAACATTTTTTTCCTACAACATTTGGAAAGTTATCTAAAAGCAAAGAACACCCGTTCTTATTTTGGCGTGAAAATTCGATCAAGTACCCCATTTTATCAAAAACTGCACGTTACTATCTTTGTATAATGGCCACTTCTGTACCTTCAGAAAGAGTTTTTTCAAAAGCAGGAAATATCATGGACAAAAAAAGAAATAGGATAAAAGCAAGTATTGTAAATTAAATATTATCCTTAAATAGCTACGAATTTAATGAAGAAAGGGCTGAAAATCTACTATGCAGTTCTGATTTACAAGATTCGAGTACTACTTGTGAAAGTTTCGATTACTTTCAACGTCGAAGTGCTTAAGAGTATCTTTTCGAAACTTGTAAGTACGCATTCCGAGGTTCGATATCAGTTTGTCAAATGTAATCATTGAAACATTATAGCTTTTAAGTAGTAATCGAAACCCATGGAATGAAACTTGGTTATTGAAATCGACTCGGATTCGTGAGTATGTACATATTGAACTTGATCCCATTCTTAATTGTAATAACGAGGGAGAGAGAGACAGAGAGCGGAGATGGAGAATTGACAGAAATATATCTGAAGAAAAACTCTCTCTCTCAGTTTACATTTTCTTCAGTATGCATACAGTTTTGATTCAGTTCATTATTAATCAATTATCCGATTGACGATTACAATTGAAAAGAATATAATCGTTAACCGCAATAAACGACTAAAGCAGGAGTTTAATTGTTAACTGCGATTAACGATTGAAGTAGAAATTTATTCGTCAATCGTTGATTAAATTTTTGCCAAACTCTGCTAAAAACAAAGGAGATATTTTCGGTGGGAGTCTTTGGTGAATCATGCTGTGTAATTGAACTATTTCGTTCGCCATTAAAAATTTTACGATTGCGCCACCTGAAACCTGTATAATGCTCGCTCCTATCAATCATCGATTCGAAGGATCGCACGGTGGGAAACCTGATCCTTCGTTTAGCAGATACGAAAACACGCGATGCAATTCGTAGAAGATATTTTTTGAGCTCACACGAGCATCCTCGTTAAGCTTCGTATCGCGTGATCCTCGCCATTAAGATCTTTTTGCAAAAGATCAAGAAACACATACAGAGACAGACAGTAAATTGTTTGTTACATCCAAAAACGCTCGCGAAGAAGTTTAACCCTTCTCTCTTTTATTTTCGAATTTGTTCCAGCATCGTGTAATTCAATTATACAGGGTGTCCCGAAATTGTTGCACTTCCTTGAAAGGGGTGATTCCCGATGTGATTTGAATATGTATAACTTTTTCTGAAAAATTCTGACTGGAAGTTTTTACGGAATGGATTTCAATAATTCACTTTTATGGTGCACCTGGAGAAACTCTGACTGGAAATCCGTACAAAATGGATTCCGAGGACCTGTTTCATTTGACCATTTCCGTACTTGGCCGGACCAAGTTCGTCGCGGAGAATATATTATTGAGCACATAATCGCGGTGGATTTAATATCGTTTTCTCCGTGGACCAGCGAGAGAAGAGAACCGAGGCGACAGTTAGAAATAACACTTTGAATAACTTAGCACCTAACAGGAAATTTCTTTCGCAGGGAACGAATCTCGGTGGCTTTAATTCCGGCCCCGGGACAGAACTTGCCGGAAAAGTTTCCCGTTTCGGGGTTGAAGTTGTAACAAGGGCAAGAACGACGGGCGGACCAACTACTCTTTACAAAATTACCAAATCGAAACGAGCGTCGTCCTTCGTGTAAAATTAACTGGATGTCCAATTTATTTTTCAATTTTATTCAGAGCTTCCCACTCGAAACTGCTGACCCTGCTAATCACATTGGTAGCCTAGATAGACACAATTTTATTCAGAGCTTCCAACTCGAAACTGTGTCTACAGTGATCTACTCGAATCGCGAAGGAACGAGCTGATCGAAAATGGAAATACTGGTTAAAAATTTGAGAGCGGAATACGAAGAAAAATTGTTTAAACAAATAAATCGAATGTTTATGTTTTTAAACAATTTTTAACATTTTACCACGTTTTTATCAGCTCGCTTTCTTCTCTGTCTGTTTGTTTGTCTGTCTGTTCGGTACAAATTTTGCAATTGATTTTCAACTAACTTCCCGATCAGCTAGAGACTTGAAATTTTAAACATAGCTCAGAACTGGATGACAATGCAATATTTAAACAAACATATTTTAAAAAGCCTATGCGTTTAGGAGATATAAACTATTAAATTTAACCGGTACACCTCCCCGCGCGACGCTCGGTAGTACGTGATCGCGTTCAGCGATGCCCACTCCGCGCGCCAGCGCTCCCTACTCCACTACGCATTCCCACTCTGACTCGTCTCCACTCCACTGACCCGCTTCGCACCGAAGGAGCTCAGTGTGCATTCGAGCTCCGTGCGGTGTTTATAATACTAATATTGTACCATTATACTATAATGTTTGTTTACCAAGCGAAAGAACAGTTACACCGAGATTCTTCGTCGTATTCTTTATCTTTGACATTTTACCACGGCGTTTGTTTTCGATATGACGCGGTCGCAATACCGTCTGAAATTTACTACATGTCTCTGTTATAATCTCATAAAAATGTTTAAAATCGATTGAAAAATTTCACACACACAAGACTAAAAAGCAGAAAATAATAATTTAAATAAAAATAAATTTTTAAAACGGACTAAAAGGTATAAAATAATTTTTCCTAGCCCCATACAGATAGTCCTATAAATTTGTGATTGTGAATTTTTAATAGAGCTATGAAAATACTTGTAAGATTTAAAACGGAAAACGTGGGGCGCATGCAATAGATAATTGATGCATGAATATGAAGTTCTACCTAAGTCACTAACAATTTTATTGCACTGCAAATGATATGAACTGTTGTGTGAGTTTTCTCAACGGCAGCTACTCTCTACACTCCTGATTATTATCTTGCGCCCCACGTTTTTCGTTCTAAATCTTACAAGTATTTTCGCATAGCTATCAAAAATTCACAATCACAAAATTTTGGACTGTCTGTACGGGGTTAGGAATCTGTATGGGGCTAGGAAAAATTATTTTATACATTTTAGTCCGTTTTAAAAACGTAGTATTTTTAAAAAATTTATTTTCATTTTTTTGCTTGCTCTTTTTATTTTATTTTTACCTGAAACTACGTTTCTGTTTTTACAAAAATTCGTGGTTAATGGAAAGTTGCTTAATATTTCGAATTTCGCGAGAACGAGTGAAAGAATGGGAAGGGAGATGGGAAAACTATATTAGCGGAGCGAGGCACGCGAAATTTCCTGTAGTTGCGTTAGAGCAAACTAATGAAAGGCGAAAATCCTGCAGGTAATGAAAAATTGCTTAATATTCGATGGAGTGGGGGAACGATGGAGAAGGATTCAGGGAAATGATGGTCGAGGGTGTGTTAGGTTGTAGGAGATACTAATGCGTTCGAGTTAGACTTCAGGGAGGACGCGAAGCGTTAACCGAACTCCAATCGAATTAACATACTAATGGTTCCCGGTTAAGCCAATTTTGAAACTTTCATTTCGACCGGCCTGGCCAGTAGAGTCGAACAACTTTTCGTAGATACGGAACCGTGAACTCATTGTTTCCCGTCTTCTTCTATCAGAGTTTCAAGCATCTTCGATTCTTGTTTGTCTTTATATGGTAATATCCGTTGTCGTTCTGTTTATTTCCCAGTGAAACTGATCGAGATTGACGCGCGACGCTAGCAGTCTGCACGTGTGCATACTGCAGCTGGAGTAATAACTTTTGGAGTTCAAATGTGGCACGGCTCGTTGCATTATTTTTGCGACGTGACACCATACTCGCGGTGATGTCTGATGATTTTGCAGGTTTGTAATTTAAACTTCGCCGAGCTGCGTCGGACTTTTTTTACCCGATAAATTGAACTGTTAGCGGAGCCGTGGAAATGGGAAACAGTATGTTTAATTACAAATCGCAGAATTCAGCTGCGAACAGCAGCTCCAGCGGACAATAAAAATTGTAAATAATAAATAATACAACAACTCTGAAATATTCATGATAAGTCGAATTACATCCTATACAGATTGAACACTGAATTGAAATGATTTCTTTGTACCACTTTATAACATAAAAATAATTGAATTGATAAAAGAATAAAATTGATTCATGTTCTCCAATCTATATTCTAGTATTATTTATGTAATTTTGTGTCAAATATAACTTACATTTTATATTCTATTCAAACTCAAATTTTCAAGAACTTTTCTTTAGCTCTGCTCATCAGACCATAGCCGATCTCATGAGAACGTTTTTTTTTTTAAAGTTCGATGGTTTATGTTTTAAGTATAGCCTGCTATACATAGTTTCATAACTCCTTTAATCTCTGTTTAAAACTCTGTTTAAAATTACAGGAACACTGGATTATAATAGAAAAATTGTGAATCTTTTAACTCGTATAACTTCGTATAAAAAGGTCTTAAAATATTCGCTCCGTGCTCATTTTAAAGAGTGAATTCTCTACTTTCATGTCCTTTAAATCAGTTAGTTTCTCCTTTGTTATAAAACAGAGTGAGAAGCTGAAGTTGCCTTTCTTGAAAACTTCTCCAAACGACTATACAGTGTTCAAAGAATTCTTCCCTGCGTTCATTTCAATGTGATCTTTTAAGGAAATGTATTTCTCTTACAATGACCTCTAAAAAGCTGACTTGTGTTTGTACTTATGAATGTACTTTAAGTATGACGCCGCAAATTAGTAATTTAGTATTTGAGCAAATATTTTTAGTTACGTTAAAAATTAATTGAGATCATTAAAACTTGAATTAGATCCACTCGGTAAAATAATACATGAAAATAAAGGTTAGATAAGATTACCGAAGATTTGACATTTCCAGTAATAAAATAATGTGACTATTCTCATGCGGAACGCATGAAGATAAGGAAGTATGTTATCAAATTTTATGGAAGCTTTTAAGGTCAAGCTGGCAATTTAAAAATCGAGCAGGTATATTTCTTGCGGAAGATATTACATATTTCCTAACTGATTTTTCTATCGAAGTTAAGAACGCGATGAAAAATAGCTAATTCATCTTTTGAGCTCGTGATTTTATGAGAACTAATTAATTTCACGTTAAACTAATTTGGTCGAGCGCTTTTACTCTGTAATAAGCTATTATGCCACCGCTCCATAGTGTAATGCAATTCTTTCTCAAAGAAAGCAACCCTCGTTGGTTGATCAAGCCGTATCAACCGAGAAGTATGGATCCTTTAAACTTTATAAACTTATGAACTTGCAGAATTGTTAATAGTAATTTCTGTGCAGTTCTTATAAAACGACGAAAAAAGATTTGGGCAAAAATGGAATATTGTTTGACACCTAATACAATTATATCGTAGTAGTCTGTGTTTATATTATTAATATCGAAATATCTATTCTTAGAAGATGAATATACACAAATAATTGGCAGGCATTATTAACATTCGCTTCATTTTTTACATGGATTTGCCCGGAGAATGTATCGGAACCCGATACAGTTCAGTTGGAATTTTTCAATATGTACAGTCAGGTCTGAAAGTAAGCTACCGATTGATGATATGTAGGCAAATGAGTATGATGAATGAAGGTGTAAGTAAGTAAACAATTAATTAAAAATGTGTCATATTCATTTTCCTGCATACACCAATCGTAACTTATTTTCCGACTCGACTGTACTTGCTGATAGAACTCGATTTGGCCAGAGTAACAGTATGTTGCACGGCAATTTCCTTCTTTCCAATATTAAGTATCCCCCAGTGACAGTCTCGATCAGCACAAGTCAATATCCTGCACTTAGCTACGTATGTTCGGGCACTTAGAATCTCTGGTCCACATCGGTCAAAGACGTCTATCTTCTTTCCATTTTTAGATACCTCGGGACAGCAACTATAAATAAGGCAAGTCCTACGTAAGTACGACAGCACCTATGTATTATTATTACATAGAAACTTTCACTTAATTAAAACTTATTACTGGATTGCTGAGCTTTATGCAAAATAAAAAATGCTTGCATTGATTGCAGGACACAGGAGCGAAATAAAAATCGTATTTTCCTTGGTTAATTGGTTTACGAGTTATAAACGATGAAAAGTGATAACAATTGAAATTTTTCAACGTTTTCGACCTTTTTTACCACTTTTGATCGTTTACAATAACTCGTAAACCAATAAACCAATTTCAATGAAATTTTCAGAGCGTGTACAATTTATACGAGTTCACCAAACACATCTTTTCAATTTTTGTTATTGACCCAGCTAAAAAAATCGTAAAAATCAATGTTTACTATTGTTTTTCACAATTCCGACCAAATGCATTTTTTCAACATATTTTATAGACGTTCACTTACTAAACTAATTCTTCTAGCCTTACAGAGAAATTGAAGTCGTTTGGTCCATTCATAAAAAAGTTATTCTGATTTAAAGTGTGTGTGATCAGTTTTGCTCCTAATTGTACGTAAGCCAGTTTTGTCATAAATCCATAAAATATCCATTAAATCCGCAGTCTACTTATTACATACAGACTTTTCAGATGTTTTTTAGAGTAATTTTAGGGTAATTCCTTCCTCCATTGAATCAATTTAATTAGAGCTATTTGCTTACCGAATGAACTATACACCCTAACATTATACATTCCAATCAACATTAAACAAGTGTCCCCTTGTCCGCATTAGGGTGACACTTATTTTTTCCATTAAAAGTCACAAAAAATTTTCGATTCCACTTTACCAAGAGTCAAGGTCTTATGAAGAGAACTGCGTTTGGGAAAATCCTCTAAATTGAACCGTTGAATAAATATGAGCTAATCCGTGGGACGGACCAATCCAGAGACAACCCTAGAGGGTGTCGTAAAAGAAATTTTGACAAAAATTTTTTACAAGATTAAATAAAAGCCACCCTAGTCCGCGAACTTCTGGGAAAAGGGTTAAGAAGAAGTGACGGTACAGAACGTATGAATCTCGAAAGAATTCGTAGTCGTAATGAAGCCGTGCGGCGAGGAGCGACCCTTTTGTAAGGACGATATTAAACGACGGCCGGACTATGGTAACGTTCCCTAATCTGGCCTTTTCATACGGTCTTTTTCATCTTGTGCGTAGAATATGCGCGTTTAATTCAAGCTAACCTCGCTCCACCTCGATGTCGCTGTATTGTACTTCAGGGAACATGTTAGGGGGTGGATGAGGACCGGCAGGTATGTGCGCGGGGGAGGGGCCTGAAGGGATGTAGGTGGCTTGCGATAATATAAAGCTCGACGTCTCGACCGTGGAGGTTCTCTCGGTCACAAAGAGCCCCGGATTTACGTGGCAGCCTTGATTTACCTGATGGTCAGGAACAGAGGTACCCGGGGCCAATCACGTTGCGCTCTTATCGGAAAAGCAAATTGCTACCGGCCGACACTCGCTCGCTATACTGTACCTAATTATGGACCGTAATTACCTCGGGGTAAATCAATTAACATCCGGATCGACAGATATCCCGGCTATTCTTGATGCATTTGCGCGACAATTGGTCTCGTCTGACAATCTTCCTCGCCACTTGTTTATGAGTTACAGCACAGCTTCGCTTACCTATTTCTACAACGATTCAAATCTTTATATCTAAAAATACCAAGATCAGCATTGCTTTACTGGACGATCGCAAAAATTATCTCAACACTCGCGCCGGCGTCGTAGAGAGTACGCTATTTTTAAAAATATTTATAAAATATATTCTTTCGTGAACCCTTTCGAGGTATCGCCCTTTAAAGTTTTCATCGCTAATGCTTTGATATAAGACATCGGTTAAATTGTATTATTTTTTTCAACCTTTCGAATTTATTTTCATGACTTTTTTTCTGGTAGATACGTAAATCCTATGCTATGGAGCTCAATTAATGAATAAATTTCTCTCGGAGAACTTTTTTAAAATGACGAAAAAGCATTTGGACAAAAATTGAACATCGTCTGACACACCACATCGAAATGCATACAACTATATCATCTTCATATATATTATCGTAAAAAATATTTATAAGATATATTCTTTCATGAACCCTCGAATGCACTTCGTATATAATTCTGCCGAGCATTGTAAGAATATGATTTATAATTTCTGCTTTCGAATAAATTGTTGTCACAAACACCCCAGTCGCTGTAGGTTGTAACTGAGGAAAAAGCTCGACTATTAAAGCAAGCTCTCGTAAAATCTGACTGAACCCTAAATTACAAGTTTGATAAATGACAGTGTTTAAGTGAGGTCGAGTTACTCAAAGTCTTATTGCAAGAACACCCGGTTCCTAGATGCTCCAGTTTTCTTTCCTCCTCTAGTTACGCATTATTTAATTACTAAAGTACTGTGCTAGCTTTGTACAGTATGTATTTTTTCGATCACACTTATTCCTAGCTCTTGGTGCCTGTTCGTAACGTTCCCTATTATTACTAAATTATTGTGCTACCTTTGCACAGTATGTATTCTTTGAATCACACTTATTGTTAGGCCCTTTGTGCCCTTCCGCACCGTTCCCTATCATTGCCATACCTACTGATAACGCATAGGAGACGATGCTGATGAAATAAAAGAAATAAACGTAATTTATAGTATAGCAAATAAAATGCCATATAACATAACGTAAGATATACTGTAGCATATAAAATACCATCTGGAAACTCTGAAAAAATTGACCTTCGAAGACAATTCGTTGGCACCATTCAAATTGTGTAAAAAATATATTTTGCATGATAACAATTCGCCGAGATATTTGGGTTAGTACGAAATGGCTGACGTAATTGCGAAATCCGGTATATTAACTGTAATAATGTTTGATTTCGCATGGTCGGCGGTAGAAATCGAATCCCATTGTTGTTTATAAGCTGCTTGTATTTTATTCGCGATTAGGAATTATTGCGTAAATTAGGTCGTGCGCTCGTTAAATCGATTGCTTCGACATCAAAGTACCGGTGCCCCTTCCACAATCCCTTCACTCCGTGATTCTTCCCTTTCCCTACGGTTTAATTAATTTGCCGGCGTGACCGGGTGGTGCTGTGCGCCTGTCGGCGACCAAACCAGAGATACAAGAGAAATACTACCACCGGCCGCAACCAATGAACTGTCAGCTGTCGGTTGTCACTGACCAACGTTTGTCAACAGCTGTCAACGGGATATCAGGAGGACGGCATCAACAGGAGCCGCCTTCGAGCCTTTGACGGACGCAACTAAATTGCATGCCGCGCGTCCTTAGCACGCCGAGGCGTCAATTTTTCGGTCCACGGACCGTGTGCACGACCGAATTTTTGTCGACGCTGCACCCGCACGCTGCGCTCCGCGAATCTTTCTAGAAACACGTCGGACAGTCCCCTGAAAAATTCACATATTAGTCGCCTCATGAATAATTCCACGGCGATGGACGGACTCGAACTATTAGGTCTTCCTAAAAGACTTCCGGGAATTATTTTCTCGGCAAAAACAAATTTTCATTCTATTCTAGAACGTTGAATTATTTTTAAAAATTCCAGGAACTTCTCCTGCACTCTCAAAATATATTTTTTCGATTTTTACACAGATTTTTCTATCCGTTATATTTTTCGAAAAAGAACGAATCAAATGGGGAACTGCATCAAGTGGTCTATTCACGAGTTTCCAGGACATTCGCCAAAATATGTTTCGCCCAAGCTTCCGGAAGCTTGTATGCAAATTTCATTAAAATCGGCTTGTACACTTAAGTGGTGTCTCGTGTAAGCCTACCAGAAGAGCTTCCAAAAACCAGAATGGCAATCAGCCGTGTGACCCGCGGTGACTAGAGCTTAGACCATATATCTGTAATTGGTCTTACTTCTCTTCTTTTCAAACAATGTAAGTTATAAGGAAGTGAATACAGATTTCATATTGTCAACTTTAGCTTAGCACTGTTTAAAATAATAAGAGTAAGGTAAAACTGAACGAGTGATCAAATAAAATGTATATCACGACAATACTCCTCGTACTCCACGTCTCCTCCACGGACTACAGCAACTTTGCCCACAACCGTCATCTGATGGATGACGTAATCTTGGAACACAGCATGTTATCTGAAGTTAGGTCTATAAGTATACACATCTGTGGTTGCAAGGAAAAACGCCGCTCGTCACAATTCCAAAAAATTTACGTATTTATCAGAAAAAATGTGTATGTGGATGAGTACCAAAAATGTAACTGGCAAATCCGGCCACTAGAGTGCAGTTGAAGTTTTTTTGTAAAGATACCCTTGGGGTTAATATTTCGGTTAGAAGAAAATAAACTCTACAAAACTTAACCTCTATGTATGTCCTTTAAAAAATGTAGAAGATATTGCTGATGTGACTATATGGACATAAGTGATACATATTCAGTTGAAATTTGGTTAAATCTTTAAATGGAATTTTCTCCAAATTAGTGTTCTCGAGTTTTGCCGGTTTTCAAAATGGTGTGCAAGAGTGTAATATGTATGCAGGTGATCCTGGCGAAACAGGAAACTCTGTGGCAAATTTTGCGAATGTTGAAGTTCGACGAAACTTCGATGAAAATGATTAACCCTGGCGAGGAACAGTCGGCAATGTTCCCAGTTATGAAAACGATTTTGATCGGGTGCGGTTCAACGAGGTTTTCGTGATCGCCATCTGCTTCGGACACGGTACAGAATGTCGGAGGTTGACACGTTGCGTTGGTGGCTGTCGAAAAGCGTGGCAGTGGTGCTTCGTACACCTTTACGAAGCGGAAACGTCATTTCCCACGGAAAAACGTCTTTTCCGCGGTTAATAGGAGGGCAGCGACAACGGGTCGGATGGTCGTCCGTGAAATGAGGGAAACGGCCGGCGAAGAAAACGGAAACTGGAACGCCGCGTCGTCGCGTGAAAAGCTTTCCCCCGGGAAAATCGTTTCGCTGCTAAATTGAGAGAGGGCCAGGTTGCCTAATGGCCAGTTATGCCGCCGAAATTTCGCCCGTACGTTCGGCCAACCCCTTTGAGCTCGTCGACGACGCGGCGGGAACACCGGCCAAGAAACGGTCGGCTGTGAACAAGAATGGGAATGAGCCTGTTTACGTTCTTCTTAATTACTCGCGGACCAACCTAGTTGCTACTGTCAAGCCTTGATTAAATCGACTCTTGTCAACTATTACGATTACGCACGTTTAGGGATTGCAATTCCGCAATCCCGCAGGATCCCGCGTTATTTTTTGGTCCCGCATTTCTTAAATAGGTGATGCGGAATCCCGCAAATTTTGCGGGACTATGCGTCCCAAAATTTCGCGAATGACAACGCGCACGAAGAACTTTTTTGATGGTCTGTCATGAAGATATCGACAAAACTTTAAAAAAAGAGATGATTTCCTTTGAGAGCGATGGAAAAAAGGGGAAATATTTACGTATGGCTGACGAATATTTTTTAATTATTCAACCTTCAAGTGTAGAGGCTTAACGAGCTTTTCCCGCTGCAGGATATCTTTTTGTAATGACTTGAGGACCTAACTCGAAGATACAACAATTAATACACTGCTTTTTACGATCATATTTTCAAAGTTCTAGAAATTAAAATTAGTTTGTATAATTTTAACATTTTTCAGATTCTAATCTAATTAAAATTATATTCACAGACAGGTCGATTACATATAGTTCGTTCTAAACAATTTTTATAGTTATTTTTAAGTTTTAACCAAAATTTTGATAAAGGAAAATATTCTTCCGATTCACCTCAGCAATTAATATATATAATAATTTTTTATTGAAATAATACCTTCTTCTAATAATTATTAGATATACCGAATTATTATATTATATATTTTATACAATTAGAAACGTATATGTATATACATATATACACACACATTTCAATTATAGTTTGTTTTCCAAAAAGAGATTTATTTTAATTTAAATTTATGAAGATTTAGATTTTATATGTATTCTGTTAATAAATTTTGACTAATATGATTAAAGATGATTATCTCATTAAGTAAAGATTCTTTATTAAATATATGTGTATTAGATTGAAGACCTAAATCCTTAGTCCCGCGGGACGCCGCGGGATTGAAATAAATCCCACATCAATCCCGCGGGATTGAAAATGGCGCGGAATTGCAATCCCTACGCACGTTGGAAACCCGTTTGCCTGCGTGCACGGAGAAATTCGGGCAAGTTCAACCTCTGAAGCCTTTCCACGCAGGTGAAACGAATGAAAGAGAGAATACGTTGTCACCGAATGTTTGTTGATGTACTGAACATGCTGCTGGTAATATATACACACGTAATAAAATGTGCGAGGGTAAGGCTTTCCGTATACTACGTAACTCTGTGGCCTGGAAAATTGACTTTCAACTGTCGCGTAATATGCAGTGTGGATTTTATGCATTCATGACTGGACTGATTTGATGTATTTCCAATAAAATGATTAATTGGATAAGTGTAACATAAAATTGTAAACACAGTATTTATCACGTTGACTATTAGTATGTATGACAATATTGATTTCATATTTCATGTCAAGATAATATAATTGTTCTTGTGCATCAGCTTATTTATGATTCTGTATATTCTGGTATATCCCACTAGATTTGACTGATTTGTTATTATTTGTATCATATGTGTCTGTTACTCTGATAAGTAGACTGCGGATCTTTATGCATTTATAGGAAAATTGAGTAGATGAAATTCGAAATCGTTGGAAAATTTTCAAAATTGAAGACGTCGATATATGATTTCTCCTCTATTAAAGTCATTAAGGGAAGAAGCAGCATTCAATTTAGTTTCTATTTCTTGCAATCGATGCAGACAATTTTTATTTTGCATAAAGAACCACAGTCTTGGTAAGATTGTAATGGCTAGACCACTATTTAATTCATCTTGGATTTCACAGAGTTATGAAAGAAATTGAAGAAGCCCACCTTAGAGCGACTAACTAACAACTTTCCCGGCAACCTGTACACCGCAAGGTCGAGAGATAGAATTCTACGTATTTCGCGTTTTTCCCCGGGAATCCAATACTAAAACGATCCGTTCGTTTGAGCTAAGAACATCGCGTTCAAAGCGAATAGCTAATCGAACAATCATGTAAAGACTCGCGTTCTACATAGAACGGGACGCATGCATATCCATATTCCGTCGTTCAGAATGTATTCTATCTGCGTCGTAGTCACGTAATCTTCGGCGGTATAGTCGTCTCGAAATCTTAACAGACCGCGTTATAGGACGACGTGGGAGCCCAGAAATTCTTTTGAAAGTGTAATCGCACGAACGCAGCAATGCTCGCGGCAGAATTGAATTTCACAATCCGACGGCTAAAGAAGTAACTCGAAAAGTAGGGAGGGGACAAAACGAGGAGAGAGAGAGAGAGAGAGAGCGAGAGAGCGCGGGGTATAAGGTACAGCGTTGAGGGAGAGGACTAGAACTTCTTATGACGATAGTATGCACAGCATTTTATGCTGCTCTTCAGCCGAACGTTGCCAAGGAAAACTTTATCTTTATTAACTCTCTACTCGGTTCAGTTCTGTTCGGTTCGGTTCTCTTACGCCCCGTTTCCTCTGACTCGGATTTTTGGCTGTCCCGACCGTCGCAAAGTAATGAGAGAACGGCTCGAATCGGAAGAAAAAGAATTTCCCGCCTCCCGACGGTGTTGCATCGCCGCACAGTGGGGTATTTGGCCAAAATATCGGAGAAAAATCGATTTCAAAATTTTGCGTAAGCCGTAAAATTTTTTCTGTCCGAAGAATAAGGCTTCAGTATTGTTTTTATTTGTACACTCGCGAAGTAGTTCACCGCATCGAAAATCAAGAGATTTTATATCAAGCAGTCTCTGAAACAGCGTTCGTTCACTAGCGATTTACAAGTGTCTTAAGGAAACTGTGTAAATTCTTAAGTGGCCTCTACACGATCGATAATGTTGTCAATATTCGCGTTAATATTAACGGAGGACCACATTGATGGAAATATTGATCGTCTAGGAGCGTATTGAAGCGTCCAGAAAATTATATTTTGACGGCACAACGTGAATCTATAATTGGGTGAAACAAACAAATTTTCTATGACAGCGTAATTAGACTCGGGTAGCCCTATAAGTTTTGTTAAAGAAAATTTTGTACCGAAAGATATTCGTAGAATTACACTACGGAATACCTGAATATTGCATCTCAGTGCTTGTGTTATTGCTTCGCTGGTTTCTATAATGATGTTTTCCAATGTCTGAGGGGCGATTGCACACAGAAACTTCATGTCTTCCAAATCCATTCCAGACACTAGGTATCTCAATATTATAGAAAGACTGGTTTGCAGGGATAGCTTCGCGCGTAACAGCGTCTTTTTTCTAGATGTTGGGCCTAACTAGCTCTAAAACAGTTTGATAGCCTTCTTCGTCCATACGAAGAAAATTCTTGTAGTCGTCCGGTTCTGTAGAACACAAAAAATTCAGCAAATGTTCGTGTGTAAAGCGGCGTCTCAGCTTGTACCACTCTTTGGACCAGCGTCTATTTCTCTTTCTCTTTGATTTTTTTTTGTTCGCACAGTGAAAGAGTCAATGCTGGAAAACCCAAATCCAAACTGGCAAACATTTCTAAATTCACAACAAAAACACCACTGCAACAGCATCGACCATGCAGCACGAATATTTTTGCCAAAATGAGTATTCGTGAGAATATTGATGTGTTTATGTTGAAGCATATTGATGCGCGCTTCATCATAGAGCGTCAATGTTGACGCGAAAATTGAAAATATTATTAATCGTGTAGGGGCCACTTTACATTGCAGAAGCTTTTCACGCAGGTATACAGAGCACTTTAAGTATTAGCAAATTAGTATTGTTATTAATATTTGAACATAATCAATCAGCCTGGACCACCGTGGACGTCGTAGAAGTGGAAGGTAGAATGGGGACACAGGTTTTGTCACCATAGTATATGGAGATGTGCTCTATTACAAGAAAAAATAAATTGTTTTAATCCCTACGAAGAACAAAGTTGTTATTGGCTGCTACGTTTACCGCTGTGCGCCGTCAAACCGTTTCATATCCACTACAATGTTCCGTCGCACGCTCTGTTCAGTCAAACGGCCGATGCGCATCGAAATGAATCGATAGCGCAGGTTTTTGCTGCCTTGACCCCTTTGTGTCGCAACGTGGACTCTCAAGTGTGTATCGCCATGAAAAAATTAGAAGCGCTCGAGTCCCTTGCTAATTACGAGTACGGAGAACGTCGTCTTTCGAGCATTACATCCCTTCGCTCTTTCCCGAGACCATAATAATTCTGGTTGGTAGATTGCCGCAAATCTCGGGTGATTCCGGGTTACAATGGCGTCTAATAAGCGACTTCGCGCGGCGCGTATCGGCGATCGCTCCCTGGAAAATGCGCAATCTCTCGGAGTTAGCCTGACGTTTCCTGGTTCCGGACACGCGAGGATCTGCTATCGCTCGGCAATTGCAGCAGTTAAAGGGTAACCCGCTGCCGATTTTGCCGATCGCCGGGGAATGTCTGAAACGTGGCCGACACGTTGCTGCCGAATTATCAGACCGTTCCGCTGGTTGATCGGCAGTTAAGATAAGGATCGCCGGGGCTCGCGCGCGCCGCGTTATTTGACAGTACGCTCCGCGGACCAATTAAAACGACAATTCCCGATCGTTTAGCGGGATCGTTATCGCCTGACAATCCGAACGATCGTGAAAAAAAATACAACAAACAGTTGTTACACAGCCGGTGGCTTCCTAAGGACGCGCAGCATCATGCTAGCAATCGATTCGTGAAATCGTTGTTCGTTCGAGCTGCGTCAAGTTAAGGTTAATCTCGCATGCATAAAAAGCGAATGTAGATTGCTGTGTTCGTTTAATACTCGAACTGCCGAGCAAACTGACCCACATCGGGTTTTACGGCTCACAATCAGTAGAACCGTGAAGTTCTCCTGGGGAATATTTCAAGTACCGCTGACTTATTCATGCACGTTATAGGAAAACTCCTGGAAAATCTTAATTAATGCGTTCCTTCAGTTCGCATGCACAAAGCATATTTTATGTGGAAAAGAAAAATACATGTCTGTTACTTACGGTCGCGTGGCGACACTTTTAGAGGGAAAATTGCAACAATTAGGGTGTAGTGCCCAAATATTAACCACTTTTTGTTCATGTCATTTTTTGGACTATTTCAGAATGCTCTTTTTCGACCAAAAAATTACCAGTTGTAGATGCATTGCCTCCCTATAAGATTCTGGGGTCAAGTTTGTTAAAAAATTAATACAGCTTGGGAAAAATACCTCATTCTTGGTGAGAATATATTCTACAGTCTTAAACTTGTTATAGAACATATTTTTTAGCATATTAAATAAACAAGTATGGACTTGCATATTTTCACAGCACTACCCAACCAGTCGAATTTGAGTTCGGAATGAGTTTAATGCAGGTAATGCGTGTGCGTGTAATGTATGAAAATCAATAATCAAAACTATTGTTTTTATTGTACATGAAGTATAAGTATGTATTCAATAAAAACAAGGAGCATCAATGTGTGGATATACATATAATGAGTGAGAGGCAAAATGTATGAAGTGAATTTGATCGAACGAAATAAAGAAATGAGTGTACATGAATAAAGAAATGAATGTGCACGAGAGAACGTTTTGTGTGGAAAATTTGTTAGTCGTTGATTAAAAATCGTTTGTGTTACACGTAATATGTTTTGTTAAAAACACGGTTCGTTTATAAACATTAATAATTCCACCCACTGTTCGAACAGAAATTTTCGTTCGAAATTATAGAAATTATAGAAATGCTTTGCACTGATGAAAATGCTTCGATATTCCACGCGTCAATTAAAGTGGTTAGAATTTGAAGGAAGTTTCGTAGAATTCTTTTTTTTCAGAAACTTTCGCGTGCATGTTATTTCGATCTGGACCTTTCGAAGTAACGTGCATGTTCCTTGCCACCTGGTCCTTCTTTACTACGTTTCGGACCGGAAGAAATTACCGGCGGCTGTCGAGTCAATAGACGAATTGCCTTCCGCGCGCGCGATCATGACACGCCGCTCAAATTAATTACATGTTTCGCCAATAATATTAAGGGCTTCCGTCGGATTACACGGATCCCGGGAATAATGAAATACGGCCGCACCGGGGCCGATTTCAAGATCTACAACGCGTCAAACCGTGAATTTCCATGACGGAAAGAGGAACGCCGCCGTCGCCTCGCCAAGTATTCTCGTGGAACCAAGCCAAATTCCGGCTGGAAATTTCCGGGCCGAAGTTACATCCGTTCATCGGCGATCCCCGCGGATTCTTATCGCTCTTGTGCGACCTCGGGATTTTTTACTAGATCCTTTGTTTACCAATACCACTGTGGTCCAATCATTCTTACCCTGTCTTCCTTGGTCTTACTGTTACTGCACGAACCAACATTTTTTAGATCAGACAATTTATTTTATCGTGCTAAGAGCCGAAAAATATTTGTAAAAATTGGTAATTTGACCAATAATCAAGATCTTTAATTTCTCTTGGTTCGGACCATAATTACATTCATATCGATTGATAAACAACTTCGTTTTTCTGACAACTTCTAATCCACAAAAATGGAGCGCTTTTTACGTGCAATTTGAACTATTTGCAATATGTTCGAGTGCTAAATAATTTGATAAACTTGTCGATGCGCCACCTCCTCTTCGACTTCAATGACCTTGAAATGTGTTGTCAAGGTCGCCATTCTGAACAACACAGTTTACGAGATATTCGCAAAAAAGTTTTGTTTCCACTGCCGTTACACCAGAAGCCCCGTTAACAGATTTAATTGAAATCAGTAGTGTTCTTGTACATAGAAATTTCGTTGACTGTGTAGTCAACGAATCCGTTAGCCTCGATTCATATTTTCAATACACGATTGGCGAAAAGTAGGACGACGATCAAAGACGGCAGAACCTCCGGCGAAGCGTCCTCTCGCCGAATTCCGCTAATCAGTCGGAAACAAAGGACCTCGTTGGTCTTTGTACGCGCGGCGGACAAGCTCCGCTCGTTAAACTTGTAAATGAGTCGGCCGCAAATTACGCGGGGCAAATTGCAAATAAGAGTAAACTTGTACCGAGCGTGGCGATCTGGTCTCGTTCGGCAAATGCCAGCCGGGAAAAGAAGAAGTTTTGCAACGACGATGGCGAAGCCGACAAGGGATTGCGGGGAGGGGGGTCGCCGCCGCTATCACGAGGAAAAATTAGCAAGCCCGACAAATCGGTCGGAATGAACCTAACAGAGCGGATAATGCGCGTCAATCTCCTCATTAGACCCGTAATCCAGCTCCGGGGTTTTTTAATTTCGCTTGATCCGCTCCCCCTTTCAACGTCCACGATTTTTTGAAAGATCACGTCATCCAGCGCCGGCTTAAATCAATCCGGAGGGTTCAAGGATGAACGGGATTTCGCTCCTGCTGCCGTCCCTTCGCGGAGACAATTCGACTGAAAACGTTCACGATTATCTCTTCGTTAAACTGTATTGTCTGTTCAACTTGTTCTTCAATTATATTATTATGTTACCTTTCGAATTTTTAATCACCACCGTTTTATATCCCCCTTAAGGAGTTCCGCTCGAATTAACGCGGTTCTTGGTTTTTACACATATTGGGGCATTTTCTGACAGATTTTCCATAGTGAATTGTTGATAATCACATTCTCATTATTTAAATGTATTTTTAGAAGTGGAAATTTCTTTAGGCACACCGCGTACACATTGCTGGTCAGTGAATGAGTCTGATCCGTCACGCTCCAAGGTGAAACACTATTCGCAAACGCCATCGAAATTTTCACTTCAGTCGTGCAGTCCTATGCGCACAGGTCTGTTTCTTTTTTTATTATCGAAGAATTGGAGATGGAAAATACAACAAAAAAATATATTTTTTCTTTTTTGTTAAATTGTAATCTTCTATTCCATAAAATCCACCGTCTAAAATCATTCCGCAACAAAAACATCGTAGTGCGCGTAAAGTTCCAGGTGTGCAGCTACTAAAGCTTCGTGAAATACATTATCTAATATTTCTTCAGAAATCCAGGCGTTCTCATAAAAATTTCTTCGACTGTAGACAAGCGATCGGAATTCGATTTTGACGGCGTTTGCTTTTCTTGCCCACTCTCTTCTTCCACACTCTTCTTTTTTCTCCGCGATAAGTCAAGGCAAGTTTCGCAATTCAATGAAGCGCGTCGAACTTCTCGTAAACTACGGAAAGAGTTATCGGGGACATGTGCGACGTACAGTGGACTCTGACGTCCTAAAATAAAACTTCCGGCTCTTCGTTTTTGCGCTCTGTCTACGGACGCGAGACAGCCACGGCGACGTTTCATTGGTCGCGAAAAACTTACTGGAATTTCTTCATGGAAATCAACTTTCGATGCTTCCGTCTACGCTATGAACATTTCATGTTCACTGCGATTCTTCGGAGACGCATGACAGGCCGTGGACACGTCCGCGCAACAAAAGAGGATTGGTCCGGCGGAATTGCACCTGGAAACTAAACTCTGGTCGGTATACAATTTTTATAAAACAATCCGCGAACAAGGAAGACCGAAGTTCCGCAGCATCGAAGTTTCTCCCCGATGACGCGTATTTCTATCAAAGCCGCTTTCCAATAGCCTTCGGTAGGATTGCAACATGTTCCTCTGCAACTAACGTATCAGATATATGAATGATATCTTATGGTTGTTACTTTTCGTTCCATCTTCGACGCAGACGGCTGGAAATATGAAACTGTGTGTCTCGAATACACTCATGTAACAATGTACAGTTTATTCTGAATATTTCTCCAAGATACTCTGTGCTTATGCCGAACTTCACATTTACGGTAGAGGTAAATTGAATTCGTGAATGCCAAGTCCGAAACTTGAATCGCCTGTTGCACAAGTAATTATGATCGTAATTACATCGTGTTTGGTGTACTTTTAATGAGAAAAGCGGCCAAAAGTCTCGCTAACGAGAAAGCAAAAGTAAGGAATTTTGATTTTTGAATTTAAAAGGCTGAACTTGCACAGTCCCTTTTTCTTTTTATATTGCTATTCTTCTCTACGTTCGGAACACTACAAAGAATGTAGGGTAAATATGAGGGCTATATTTACCGAGTGTACACTGAGAAAAAAATCCTGTCAAAACAAAAAAAATATATGTTGATTCAATAAGATGTACTATTGAAAAGTGCCAATATCATATGAACTTATTTCAATATTTAATACTATTGAATTTCAATAGCAAAACTCATTTCCGCCGATCATATAAGCCAATAGCTTGACCATCAATGTTTTCAAAAAAATAAGATATGACCTCAAACCAATTCCAGTATAAATCAATACATTTCTCAAATTTTTTTAACAACATATCTGATTGAAGGAAAAAAAGAAATATTACGGATAATAATATACGGTACTGAATGAAATACTATTTTCAATCATTTCATGATAGACGATTCAGATACATCACGATTTGCTTCTAAATTTCATACTATTGAAAAGAATACATTGATATTCATCGAAGTAAAAAAATTACGATAACACGCGTGTTGTTGAAGTAACTACATTTTTTTCTCAGTGTAGTACCCCTTCTATAACTTTCGCTCGTCAGTCCCGAATCTGTGACAGTTATGCGAAAGTTGCAAGGGGTGAAATGGGCCACCCAGTATGTATCTGGAGAGTGCACGACGCCTTGCGAATGACCTGTTATTTAGCAAACTAATCATAGGAGTAGCTGGAACACTCATACTCCATCCATAAGACAGGAAAAGTTACCGAACGTTATTCCGGGTACCTATGTCATCGCGGTAGCTCGCAGCAAACTCGTCTAACTTCCTTTGTGAATAAATCAACTGAAACACGTTTCGCAGAACGCATCGCTATTCCATTAAGAGTCCGTCGTGCTCTCATGCTCCCCGGAAGAAACTGATTCCGTCGATATCCCGGGATGATAAGGAACAGCAGTTGGCGTTTTTCAATTCGTCGGATAAAAGAAGCCAGGAGCAGGGGGGCCGGGGGCCGATCTCAAACGGAAAATCTTTTCTCATCAGCAGTCGGGACGCGCGGACGCAAGCACATCCTATTCGTTCTGTCGACGCCACTTTCACTTTTGACCCGTCCGTTTCATTTTTCTCGGGCCACGGTTTCCGTTTTCATTTCAAGCTACGCTCGAACAATCCGGACTAACGCCAAGTCGAGTGCACACGGCCACCGATTCCTCGCCGATGGTGCTGACACTTCGCTCTTCCGCGCCCGGCACTTCTCTATCCGGTTTAATTTCACCTTCGAACGAGCAAACCGAAAAAGAGAGTCCGGAGCCGAACAGAATGGAGGCAATAGCGAACCGCGGCATCGGGACGTATCCGTGCCACCGGCACAGCTGCACTCCGCGTTAGATCATCGCGCGAATCAGCTGGAGAACGTTGCTTGACAAAAATGAAGTCAGATGATGAAGCGTTCGAAATAATTCATTACGTTTAGTGATCACTAGACTGCGGATTGTTCTGCGAAATAAAAATAGTTTGTATTGATTGCAGGACACAGGAACCACATTAAAATTGTATTCTTCTTTTAATTATTCTATTATGCTGAAACTAATACATTGATGTCCTTAAATATTTTTAACATGTCCACTGCTTTAAATTGTATGTACCCATTTTTGGTAGACTAATGGGTTAATTAAGAAATTAAATTTCCGTTGATCAAACATGAAAGTCAAAACGCCATCATGGAAAATATCAGCAATAAGCTGGACATAAGCTTTTTCGTTGTGTAGGAAATTATCAGAAACACGATACTGCTATTTCGCGAATTATAAAATGAAAGAATATTATGAACACAGAGGTGTTTCAAGAATTACAAGGGTCCAAATAAAAAAGTTTTGAAAAATATCTTTCTTATTTTAGCATGTAACCTTGTAAATAATAATTCTTTGAAAATCTTTTTTGCATATCATTTCGTGAACCAATGCTTCTAATTGATTATAAAAAATCAGGTCGTTTGGTACAATTATAAAAAAGTTATTCTGTTTTAAAGGGCATCGAATACTTTTTACAACCACTGTACACCAATTTCAACATCATTTTTTAATGGTTCCTCTCACAGAGGTGGTCCTCATGACCACTAGAACACGATAAAAAAAATGTTGGTTCTTTGACCTTGCTTTTCACGTTCAAGGTCAATTTTGAGTGGGTTCCTTATGTCATTGTCGACTAAATCGGGGTTGTAGAATCGCGCTATGGTGTGCGGGACAAATAATTTTCTGCACCCTGTACAATAAAAATTTAAACATTTAATGATGGTCACCAAAATGAATGTCGTTTAGCCAGATCGGCGATCCATCACACCGTACGCCGGTCTTTGTCGAAATGCTCCTTGTTTTGCACAGGTTACAAGGAACTGTGAACGATGTGACGAGGCAATGGAAATGCCGCAGATGCGTGTGGACCACGCACTGGCACGCACACGCGGTACGCGCGTGTATACAAGTGAACGCGCTGATATGCATACGCGAGTAACAGTTCACGCTACATCAACCGGCGCTGATGTATGCTTCAACATGCACGTCGGATTAGCCGGAATCCCCCAACGTGCTTCGGAATATTAGCCCAATATAATCGGCGTCTTATTGCGTTGCAGCGCCCACGGCGGCGCCCGGCTCGGCCAAAGATCTCTGAGTTATGAGGCGCGTTTCGGTACAGAGGTACAATGTACCCCGGCTATATGTTAGCCACTCGGGACTCCCCAGTAACGTATAACGGGTACCTGCCCGTGTTTCTCTTCCCGAAACCGCTTGATGACTGTTGGCTCCGCACTATCCGCTAATTATTCATTCAGCATACTCCGCTGCGAACTGTGATCTTCGTTGTGACTCAAACACTGTCACGGATTTCGCCGAAATGGCTCACGTCGATCGAAATTAATCTCCCGGCAATAGGACGCCTTTTATTTCAATTGTTTAGGAATATTTTATATCAGATTTTTCTGTTCAATTCAATAGCCTTCAATCGAAACTTCTTTTTTCGTTTAACGACGTGCGACAAAAATTCATTCATGTACTCCCTCACCCCACTAGAAGGGGTAGTGTGGGATAATAATAATATATATCATATATTATTATTATTATTATTAATTATTTAAGTTTACCCTGCAGTAAACTAATTGCTCTTGCTTTCCAAAAAAGTTCAAATCGCATGGTCTAATATTAGAAAAGTTATCGTCTTTTTGAGAGTGTCCCAATATTTTTGTGACCGACGTTGTGTAGGTGTTAAGTAGGTTAAAATTAAAATTCAAGATATAATTTAGATATTGATTCATAGATTCATTCAAAAACATATTTTCCATTTCTATTGCTCTTCGCTATTTTTGAGGTAACTTATCGCGTTATTAAAAATGTCCAAAAATGTCCATAAACGAATTTTGAGTTAAAATAATAACCAATTTGTATAAATTTTACATAAAGAAGTTAATTCTATAATCATGTATCTCTCACTAGGCTCGACATAAAAATATTTTTTGGCCTAGTGGCAATCCGTGAAACAACCCCCTGGACGTTCCGCAGTCACGTTTAAAGTTTCAAAACGCCGGAACTCGTATTCATTACCAAACGGAGGGATCGTTTAACGAGCCCTCGCTTCTTTCACCTCCCCGTTCGCAGAAAATAAATATTTGACCGGTGTTTCAATCGCACAAACGAGCTCGTTAAGTTTGAATATTGTGTACCAGAGAAACATATTAACAAGATAACGATTGCTTTGTAACACGCTTCAAACACGACGATAAAACTAATTATTGCTAATAACATATAACCCTGCGAAAAGATTACCAACACGATTCTTTCATGAAGCGGAAATGTTCAGGAAAAACGGCTAGGAAACCTTTTATTAAGGTAGAGACTGAACTGGAGATGTACATAATGGACCGTAGGTTTGCAGGGATTATTTTTCAAAATTAAAATCAAATAGAAAGGTAGTTGCTGTAGAAGCATAGGCAATTAACTCGGCGTTATTATAAAGGATCTTTGTTCACAAAACAGTGTATATATGCCTGAATACTATTTTGAGAAGTTTCAGACCTCTACCCTCTATATCAAGGGAGATGTAAGGGTAGAAGCCCTCAAGTTTATTAGCGATTCCATTTATTACGTCGGATGCATTGGTCAAGAAAATATTGAGAACAAATTACAATCTTTCGAAATTTGCCAAATATTCATTTTTACTGTTACATTAAAGAAAAAACGATTCTCGTCGATTTGTCAAGAATTATTTGTATTACGAATTACATTTTTACCATCACAGCTAAGAAAATCGATTCCTCCAATCGATTTAGAATAGTATACAGGGTGTTCATGTGAAAACATTCCAGCCGAATATCTCGAAAAGTATGAAAGATATTAAAAAAGTGTAAAACACATGACCAACGATTTCGAGAGGTAAAGAAGGGGGCGGTATCAGTTTTTTATTTGGGTGACGTTTTCAAGGTCATTTGACGGTCAACTTTGTTTTTCCAAATGGAAACCTATATTTTTTATTACGGGATCTTATTGTATGTAAAAAGACCAGTAATTTTTGTAGGATACTTTTTTTTATCCGCAAGTTTCCATTTGAAAAAACAAAGTTGACCTTCAAATTACCTTGAAAACGCCACCCAAATAAAAAACTGATACACTTTTTTGATATCTTTCATAGTTTTCGAGATATTCGGCTGGAAAGTTTTCAAATGAACACCCTGTATAATACGAATGACACTATTATAGTACCACGTTTAAGGAATACGGTTTTCGCATCCTATTAAGAACTATTTGCACTACGAATTACGCTTTCAGGTTTTATTTTCGCCGCGAGTAGTAGAAGTTACAAGTTTACCCTCTCCAATCCTTTAATCTCTGCACGAGTTCCACGCGCCAGAACACCTGCAGTCTGAAATAATGAAAAGTCAATAATTATAGTTGCACTTTGTCTAAAGGGATGCGGCAGCACCCCTTCCAGTTGTAGTCCCCTCGCACAAGGAACACCGGCAGCCTCTGCATTTTGACATGGAGACGCGCCACGACAGCTGCCGTCTCGAATAATTAAAATTCAGCGTCGTGAGTTCGTGGAGCGAGGGGAGCGTGCACAAAGATGAGTCCGGCGAATTTCTTTCTGCCCCCTGTTCTGTGCTTAAAGGGTGACATTTCGCGAAGGGCGGGGATGCTCTTTGGAAAGGGTGAAAGGACAGGCACGGTTCCGGATACGAGTCGAATGAGAATCGGTCTGTAGAGACTAGAGACCGTGATGCGTGTCGTCTTCTACACTGTAATGGAGCATAAAATAATATGTCTTCATCTTTCCAAGAAAGCCCTTGTCATATTCCGTGCTGCATGCTCGGTTCTTCTCGAAGGGTACCGAATTGCGGGGACTTTTGACTTTTACGGCGTTACATATTTTTTTACGGTTTCTTTATTCTTTGTCTTTTCTACTTCCTACGTGGAACAGGTACGCACGTTTCGCTGTGCACGTGCCAGGATTATTCTGAACGGAAGCACTCGAGGAGAACTAACGATAATTTAGATATTACTATAAACTAATCCTTCGAACATCTGAAAAAATATTTCAAAAAAGTTATTCGTTTCTAAAGGGTGTACGAACACTTTTCATGCCTACTGCAAGACTCATTGACCACGCGTTGGAACGCAACGGGAGTAGTAACAGCTTCAGAAATACGGCGAACAATGGCGACGCACTTCCGGCCGCTTCGCAGCGAGTAGAATGATTCCAGGCGTTCGTTCTCGGTTCTCCCTATCTCGAACGAAATTCACGTAACCGTTTGAATCGCTATTGTCCCCGTCGTCTCTGCTGCGAGCAGAAGATCCTGCGCAGACGTGCAGCGTTTCCGTGGCCGACCCTCGCGAGCACATTGTTCCCCGATCTATGCTCTCTTCGCTCCTCGCGTGAACGGTGTTCGCCCGAAGCGGCGAATTACGTCCATAAATAATAAAAACAGTGGAAAACAGCGCCCTGTTAGTCGAGATTTCATCAGGGCATAAAGGAGCGTCCACCTTCGCTATTTTTCGGGAGGCAACCGGAATACGGGAGGAGGTAATGACACGAGGAGCTCTCCGACGTCCGGAATTCAAGCGACAAGAAAACGATTAAACCGCGGGGAGGGAAGTCGCCGGACGATGAAAAAGGGAATTGCTTATTCACGAGACCGAGGAGACGTTCCTTGCTTGGAGAAAGCAGCCAGTAGCGTGGCTGGTAGCTGTGCGCGGCCAGGATAAAAGTCTTTCGCAGCGGAGAGCAAGCAGCAGCGGTAAGAGAGCGTTTGGCCCCGCTCCAATGTTTGTTGACTGGAAATTTAGCGGCCGACGATTGTTTTGGCTTCTTGCCATTATCGCGAACGTGCGGCGGGAATCGCGGGCGCAAGTAGTTCCGCGGAATGGCAACAATGACTGAGCATCGCAAGCCGGCTTGACTCGCGTGTCACGTCCACGGCAGCCAGACGGCTCGCAATTTCGCACGCGACCACTTTCGTTTTTCATCCTTGTTCGTTGCTAATTAGCGGCGTCCCATTTTGTGAAACTGCGACTTCGTGCTGGCACACGCTCGCACCCCGATGCAAAATTACTTCGGAACGGCCGCCTCAATCCCGTCACAGACCAGTCTCACCTGGTGCCAGCTGCGTTTCGGATCGACGTGGATCAGACCGGATTAAGGAGACTCATGAGCGATCGCTTCGTGGAATTGAGGGATTCACCCTGGTCCGGATTCAAAGCGTAGCCAAAGAGCGATGGATTACTCCATTTAGTTGTGAATGGGTAAACTTTTCCTTGCGTAACCAGAAATTTTTACCTTTCTCCTGTCATTTTTTGCTTTTCATTATCCAGTAGATTTGGTCTAGAAGACGTAAGAAATCCAAGTTTCGATCCTCGAGGATCGATATCGTTCGAAAGTTATACATTTTTCACGTGAAGCGATTTCCAGTATTTGTGTGAGTTGTATTTCTTTAAAATGTGACGTTACAAATCAAACATAATTTGTCAATTTATCGTGTAGAAGAAAAATGAGCGAATTTATTATCCCAGTCTCTTTTATGCAACTATTTTTGAGGAGCGTATGAGGGTTAACAGTGTTAAAATATATTATGATTTATTGATTTTACTGAAATGTAACTCAGTACTACATACTTACAGATTTCAAGATTTTTTCAATTGTACATATAGTAAGCATTCATACTTCGCTTCACGACTGGAACTCCCACATGTTACAATTAATTTTATTTATAATAAAGAATGTTTGCAGTCTCTATTTAGAACGACCCACATGATTCATTTCATTAAATAGGTACATGTACATAATAGGTACGATACGATACGCGGCAATAACCTAAAACCTGCAAAATGTCAGTCGTTGTTTCGTCTCCATCGCGCACGCGCAACGTGTCACATATTACTCTGGTCATCAGAGAGGGGGTACCTTGTATTCCCCTCGAGTGACGGTTCGGTCACTTTCTGGCGACACTGGTGCCACCTAGTCACTACACACAACATGGCGCCACTAACCCGTCAAAAACACTGGAAATCTCTCAACTTTAAACATTTATAGCTTTTGAACCATTGACCCTCCGGATCGAAACTCGGATTTCTCACATCTTCTCATCCAAATCTACTGGAAGGCGAACATTTCTGGTTACGCAAGGAAAAGAGCAGCCTTGAAAATTGATACTTCAAAAAATTACATAAATCAAAATGAGAATATGTAACTCGAAAATAATACATCGATATTTTTCAGTTCTTTTAATCTTTCTACCGTTTCAAGTATAATGAATGAAAAAGACAAGTTCGACCACGTATCATACGATTGACTTTCGAATGACCTTCAGTGACGTTATTCTTTAAGAAGCATAACTTAACGTAATGGTCGGAAACGATGTTCAACATGAACTTGTTCAGGAAGCTAACTGAGAGAACAAGCGGTCAATTCTTTTATTACATAATCTTCAGTTGATTATCTTCACGAGCATGCATCGCCATATGAAAAACTAATCCGACTCCTCTCGTTAATTTTTTCCGCGGATTCCTCTTATTAAAGCGCTTTCAACGGCGAGCGTAAAGGGGCGTCGAAACATCGAAAGGCGCATCCCCGTCGACGGTTATCGCTAACGAATTCCTGGCCCGAGTAAATATTTGATATCCATCGCCGAGATAGAGTCGGTTTGTCGGGGGAAAAAGAACGCTAATGCACCGATCGAGAATTTTCGGGAGTGGAACCGAAAACGAAAAACTCGATGGACCATTCAGCGCGCGGTCATTTAGAAATCTGGAATAGCTCGTGAAATTGCTGGAACGTGTTCCTTATATTAGGGACCGGTTGATTTTCTTTTAATATCCCCTACAGTTTCACACGGAATTTTATTTTGAAGCAGTCACGAATTTTTTATAAATATCTAAAATAAAAATAATAAAAACAAAGACATCCACAAGATGAGATAGAAAGTTATTAATATCTACACTTAAAAGAAGCGAGTGAATAAGTGAATTATGTCCGCAATATGGGATTGTCTGGGAAGTTCGTAGCGTTTCCTCGTAGGTGCAGTTTAAATGCTTCTGATCGAATCAACGTCAACCGTTCCTCTCCTCGCGTGTCTTTCGGAAAGAGTTGCAATAATTTCGTTCGTGGAATTCTGCACGGATTTACAGTTCTGCAGAAAAATAGAAAAAAACATACATCGAGCAGAAATTTAATTTTTGATTATGAATAATGGAAAGGAGAGACTATAAAAAGGGACCGAAAGCGTTCGCCGCGAATTTTGTACGAATTTATAGTTTTGCAGGAAAATGTATAAAAACATACATCGAGCAGTCTTTTTAAAGAATTTCTCTCTTTGATCGCGATACATGGGAGTGTACTGTACTAATTTAAAAAACTACACAGGTGGTAGCAAACGTAAGCCACAGATAATCATTTTGCTGGTACAAAATCTGTCGTGCAAAAATAACTAGAGCGACAATCCAGCTTCACAACGAAACTGAAAAATCTCGGGAGCGCGTTTCGATAACAACCGGAACTAAGCGCAGCAGCTTAAAAACGTAGAGATTAATAAACTATTGCGAGGTGGATACAGACGAAGCATGAAACTGCCAGCAGGTCCGCCAATAATTTCTGAATGTACACGTTCGTTTTTCGAACTCTGTCGTTTCGACCGAGCGTCGCGGTCATGCTACGCTCAGAGTCTCAGAATATAATCTATGGGGCGTGCTGGAATGGTTTTCGATTCCTTGGCCTCAGAGCTCGGGAATTTACGATGTCCGACGTTTTAACTTCCAGTTTCAGTCCATCGGCCGCTCCGCCCAATTCCTTTACTTGCTTGTCTGTTTATATTTTTTCTGTTGTACCTCTACTGTCCGAAGGACGTCAGGAGATGGTCTACCATTTATTTTCGAACCAAAAATAATCTCCTGGGAAAGACCGTGATCATGGTTTTCGTTTCAGAGAACTCTTCGAGATTAAAACCTTCATATTCCTCGCATATTCCGTGGTACTATCCAATAGGAATAGGACAAATTCCTCCGGAAGGAATTTACGGAAAAACTTCTTCTTAGTGCTGGTCTCGAATGTGTGTTCATTACGGTTGACTTTATTTTTCGACCTTCGAATTTTTCTCGGAATACTCCCTAGAATTGTGGTACTAAGACTTGTGGTAGTAAAAAAAATAATCTTTATTTTCCGCCTCGGAAAATTTCATTGAGATATTTCTCAAAAATGGCTTTAGAAAAGGTTTATATTATTGGGGAGTGATATTTAAAATTTGTGATCGACATATTTTTCAAGAATTTTTTTAAAGAAAAGTTTAACATCATTGAGGGAAAAATTTCTTCTTCGCCAAGAGTAAATAAGGAGTGCTCATAGAAGGGGGCCTGGTAATTATTCGGAATAGGAGGATGCTCGCCGATAGTTCACGAAACTGTCCACACTGCAGAAATAACGAAGAAATTCTAGTTGACGTTGCATGTATGTAAGTGAGTCCCACTTATATTCGGACACTGTTAAAAACACCATAACTATTTTAATATTCATTGGAATATATGACTTGAAATTTTTGGAAAACTAAGAACAATAAAAATTTCATTTTCTCTACAATTCCGAGCAGATGCAATTTTTGAAAAAATTTCTTTCCACATCCTGTAGTAAACTAATTGCTCTAGCTTCCCAAAAAAGTTCAAATCACATAGTCCATTGAAAAAGTTATGGTGTTTTTAAGTGTGTCCGAATATTAGTGGGAGTCACTGTGTATCGAAAAAGTTGTCGCTTTTACCGAATAAAAGAAGTAGAAGGGGAGAAAAAGTGGCTCGACGTTGCGTCAGTGTGAACATAGGTTTGCGCTCGCCACCATAATCAAAACAGACGTTCTTTCTTTCGAATGTCCTCTATATTTCGTGCCCCTTAATTTCGGCCCTTTCTGGCGTGTATACGAGAATGAAACAGTGAATGTGGTCCACGATGAAAATTCCCCGGAGGAAACTGTAAGAAACTGACCCGCGTCGCGGTATCGTTCCGCGCGACACCGTAAATTCTCGCGATTTATAGGTTTTAATAGCAGCGATACGCTCCTTCCTATCCGTTTAGCTAAGGCGATACGTGAAACCGATGCATTTACGGCCAGCTGCAAATACATTGCGATAAATTTAAAGCGCAAGCAGCAGCCCACGCCGAACTTCTAGCCGGCGCGATCAGATATCTTCATTTTAGAACCGCTATATCGAACGGTCGACACGTTCGCCATGCTACACCGAAGCTGAAAACCCTCGAAATTCTACCAAAATTCATTCGTCCAGTATGTGCCTGGGGTAAAATTCGCTGCAGGAGAATTATATATATTGCGCTCCAATTTCTCATATTTTCATCCAGGTATCTGTCATAGTTCTGATTCTCCCCTCTTTCTCTCTGCTGCATATTTTTCGTATATGTTAACATTCAAGTTGCACAAGCTGATTTTAATGAAACACGTGTTTTCTTGCCGGCCATCGTCCGAAGGGGAGAATGCGGCAACGCCGAGGGTAAAAATATATTTTCATGAATATTTTCAAAACTATTACAACTAGAGAAATGGTGTATTTTTTACAAGAAATAGATATATCATTAAAGAATATCTTGAAAAAAATACGAACTTTTTACAATACGTTGCAGTTTTCATTACTTCGATGTTGCGTTAATCGATTCTTGTACAAACTCGTATCCGAGATCTATAAATAAAAATGTGGAATACGTGCTTTTTTCACAGAAAATGCAACGTTTCTGCTCGACGTAAGTTTTCATACATTTTCCTGCAAAACTGTAAATTCGTATAAACTTCAGCCAACGCATTCGATCCCTTTCTATAGATTTCTGGTTTTCGTTATTCATAGGCGAAGAAATGAACTTTGCGAGAGCAGTACCGAAGGAAAATGAAATTTCTGCTCGATGTATGTTTTTTCTTCTATTTCTCTGCAGACCTGTAAATCCGTACAGAATCCTACGAACGCAATTATTGCAACTCTTTTCGAAAGACTCGCGAAGAGAGAGAGAGAGAGAGGAACGTTCGAGGTTGATTCGATCGGACGCATTTGAACTGCACCTACGATAAATCGTTACGAACTTTCCGAATAATCCCATACAGCGGAAATAATTGATTCGGTTAGGGGATAAATTGAGACTGACATTTCAATGAATCGGTTACACTTTAAGGCAACGCTGGCGTTGCTATTGGGCCGCGGGGTTCTCCGGATGGGAAGTGATTAAAGGAAACGGTGGCAGGAGTGGCATCGATCGGCCGTGTTTTATGTTATCGTTTCGAAGGCGGGAATGAAACGCGCCGCGGACGCGGGAAGATGGATGACCGAGTTGGATACAAAAGGAAACCGGCGGAATATTTTTGCCCCGATATCTATTTCCACCTGTAGAATACGTTACGCAAGCTCGCCTATCCGCCGCGGCAGGAGAATCTCGGGGAAGATCGAGCAACTTTATCGGAGCCCACTATCAAGTTGCACGATGTATCAGAACGGGCCGAACAAAATGCTCGCGCACGGCCAAACAGGAAACTTCGGGCTGGACGATGAAGGATGATATTGTTCCGCGAGCTATATATCCGAATGATTCCCTTATCGGGAAATCATTCAATAACATAGCCAACGTGGACCTGCATATGCTATGTAGACACGCGAATTTGTTCGTAGAACGCTGACAGATCCTCTTATCTTCGCACCACCCAGGGGTTGATCCAAATAATGAAAAAAAATCTGTGTGAAGTTCAAACTGGATCGGACAAGGGGAAAACATGCCACGAGGCCCTCATAAAATCGTTTTTCGAAAAATATGTTCGACGAAACCTGTAGATCTGGACAGACTGCATCTTTTATGTGCTATTACTTTTTTGGTGAAAGAATCTGTTTCAATTACACGCGAGAAAATGTTTAATTGCGCCTTCTGATTGGTAATGTTTTCGAAAGTTGTCTTCAGCCAAAAATTATACAAAAATACTGTATTTATTAAAGGAGAATATTCTTGCGAATGTAATTTATAAATCAGATGTGCAGAGCAAAATATACAATGAAGGATATCACAGGATAACAGAAATAAATGATATCACACTCCAAGTTTTTAATAGAATGCAGTGTGACAAACAGTGGTAAATGATACTGTATGCAAAGGTCATGGAATTTTAGAATTTTTTTCCTGCACAAGGTTTTATTTTTTTCTGTGCTCTGAATACCACCGTGTTTGACTATCACTCGATTTCACTGCTTGCAGTGAATAGAAACAATGATGTTGATTGTCTGCTACCACGTTGATTCTACTGACGAATTTCTATTAAATTAGTTCAGACTATGTACAGTACGATGTCGCTTTTCACATGTACAAACGCAATGAATAATGGAATAATGTCATAGTCAATTTCTGTTCGAGAACGTGCCGAAAAAAATATTCAAACTCGATACGCTCGAAAACGGAGATCAATACGCCAAAATTTTATTGTTTAATTAGATTGCTGATGCATTCAGAGCATTTGACTGTGCCGAACGCAAATGGAATGCGCATTGAAACCTGTCAAATATGTATTGTAACCAGATACACGGTTATACTGCGTTTCGAATTGTTACGAACGAAAGAAAATGTAATATCACAACGCTAATGAAACACTTTTGCCCATTGCAGAATTCACTCGATTTACTTGGCATATGTGAAGCTGCAAAAATATGACGAAATAAAGTGTGCTTTGTAAAAAAATGAATAGATAATAAAACACTGAAATATCGGGAATCTGTACAATTTTTTAGTTTATTCAATATATTTACGGGAGTGGAAAAATAGAACGGAATAAAGCATACACTACGGAACACAAAATAAAACGGACGAAAATCTGCACAATTTTTTAATCCGTTGAATATTTACGGAACTTCAAAAGTAGAGTATATTTTACTTTATTCTATTTTTTCTTTTCGCTGTTAATATTCTGCGACGGAGCATTGTTGTCATCGGAAACTGTTAGCTTTGCCGAATAAAATAGTATTTCGTTGTACATCGACATTCACAAAATTGCGGATTTAGCAGCGAAAAAGGTCGAGCAGCGAACAAACTCATTTCCGTCGGAGAAAAGGCAAACAACTGTTTAATAAAAGCAACGGCTGAAAATAAATTAAAGAAGTGAAAATTACAGTCTATTTTATCAGTCAACGCCAACTCGAATTGATACAAAATCGCGATACAGGTTAATCAAATAAAATTAAATTAAATTTAATATGACTTAACAAATAACATCGAGAGAAAATCCTTAATTGATTTAATAATAAAATCGGAATGATTGAACGGTGGAACAGCAAAGATCAACAACAGGCTGCCATACCCGAGAAAATAGCAGCGAATAAAAGTGAACGAAACACAAAAAATTGGCTGACCCACTTTATACGATAAATAAACAACAACATTGACACGAGAATCGTCTTATGGGGTTCAAACAAAGGCCTAAGCCACCCCATTTTTCTCCAGGGCACGGACGTCATCGTCGAAATCCAATTAACGACGTCGCAGCTGTGCTTCGTAAATAACGCAATCCGAGGGCCTTTAATAATGAATATTGAATACCAACAATGACGAGGCGGAAGGGAAAACAGAGATATCACCTGTCCTATATATAGGATACGTTTATTTAAGAAATCACATTGGAATGAATGTGAAAAATCGTTTAAACACTGCAGAATCCTTTCAATTCGCAAAATGTAAACAAAAAAGCGATTGCGAGCGTCACGAAACTTTGAACGCGCGGCGCGACGCCGCGTCGATCGCGCGTCGGGAATTACTCAAGTCTCGGCGAGTATTCGGAAAAGTTTCGCTGAGTTATGGGAGGCGATGGGATCGTTTGAAAAACCGTCGTTACGTGACTGTATCTCCATCGGGGATCAGGGGGGTTGGTCGCGGAGCGGCTGTCTAAGACCCACTTCTGGTTCCTCGCTCCCCGGAGGTGGCCCTGCTGCGGGAACAAGAGGTCGAAGGGAACCGCGGGAGGAGTTACGATTGCCACGGATAAATAAATGCAACGGGAAAGGCTGAGTACACGATGGACCTCGAAACGGAAATCCCCTACCACCGATTCGTACCGGACCTCTTCTCCGTCTCTTTGTTTCTCAGGATTGTTTATCGAGACACTGAACGGGAGAGAGCTGACTCCCCAACTTTGCTCCCTCCTCCTCCTCCTCCTCCCTTTTTCCGGTTCTACCTTTCCTTATCTGGCTTGGCCCGATTTCTTTCTTCCGCCCGCACCCCTCCGCTCCGGCCCGCCGCCGAAAGGAATGCTTCTTCGAATCTTCGCATTTTTCTTTCGTCTCGGTTGCATCGGTCCTGCCGTCCCTGCGTCCTACCCCACCCACGCCCGCACCGCTGAACCCGCGCATCCTTTGTTCTTCACGATGCACCGGATGCATCGCGGTTCCCGCTCCCTCCCTTCGGCTTCCTCCGTTCGTTCCCTGATTATTGATCTTTCTTTCTTTCCACTCTTCGTGCTCTCGAGTCTCTTATCCGCAGGCACTCGCTACGTCTCGCTACTAGTCACCCTGCGCGACCCGCCTCATCCCACCTTTGCCATCCCCCCACGTCTCTCTATCTCTCTTGCTCGATCCTCGCTCGAGTTCGATATAATCAAATTAGATCTCGGAATACAGAACATTTCGAAGGCACATTCAACCCCCTTCCGTTGTTCTTAAGCCAGTCGTTCTGCGGGAAAAATGCGGAGCAAGCGAATCCACTCCCCTCGTATCTGGCTGCCTTATGAACTGACTGAACGAGAACGTTGCCTCCTATCGATGACTCCTTTCCAAGGCTTACCGTGCCAAACACCGATGCACCTGTACCACGTGTGTACACATGCTCCGTGCAACGATCGAACGACGCGACGCGACGGGCCACCAATCAACGTCGAAACTAGTGTCTCTTATTTTATTGATACCGCGAAGTTGAAGTTCTAGGTACTCTGACGTGCCACGGTCTGTTATAATATTCATGGAGGAAGAACTGCGCGAACTCTTTGGTGGACTTACCTTCGAGACAATGCAAAGCTCGATTTTCAGGGAAACGGAATCGAGCTGGAATAATCGAATTCCTCTGCTTCTTGGGTCGAACATTAACCCTTTGGATTCCAAATTCCTTTGCAATTTTCTTCCCAACAGAGTGCACGACTACAGCGCCATCCATATTTTTAAGATTTTTATACTTCGCGTATAAAGCACAATGTACTTTAGAAGAATTATTTATTAGGTGTCGAAATTTGTCTTGAAAGTTTCGCCATTTTGTAACGTTTAAGTACCAACGATTAGTACCAAATGATTTGTTCTGCTTCGATTTCGATGAATGAATTGAATTCTGCTTGAATTTTCATTTAGTCCGATCACTCCATCATTTAGCATTGGAAGAGGGGCGAAAAAGTATTGACGAATTCATTACATCGAAACCTTTTTTCCGTCAAGGAATTCGACAGTTGCCTAAAAGATGGACCAAAGTCATTGAAAATAATGGAGACTATTTCGAAAAATAACAGATGTATGATTACATTGTAAATAAATACTAAGTTTGTTTTAGCAAGGTACCGAATTAATTTCTACATCTAATAAAATCTATTCGGAGTTAGTACCAATCGTAAAACTAATTTTTTACTATGCATTCTATTTGAAAAAAATAAGTAAAAAAACAGACACGTTTTTAGTTGACGCTTCTTTTTCCAGAAAATTGAGTTCGAATTTCCGACCGGTTCGCGTGTCCTATGTATGCGAAAAGTAGAATTGGTTGGTCATGATCAGACGCATCGGCCAATTCATATTCAACAGCACGCGTAACCGCTGAACTTCCAACTCTATTCTCTCGAAAACAAAGCGTCAATCGAAAAAATGTTAGTTTATTTTGCTTATTTTTGAAAAATGAGTAGTTGCATCTTAAAACAGTAAAAACATTTAAAAAATGTAAAATTATGGAGACGTTATTTTCGATCGACTAGAATTAGTTATATAAAAAATAAGTCTGAACATTTTATTTTGCATAGAGATCCGCTTCCCAATCACCAGAAATGAATTTATAATCGAGAAGAGAAGTTATGAAAAGTTTTGATTATCGACTCGTTATTACTAGAAAAAAAACCAAAAATTGTTCGAATCAATTGTAAGAAACAGATGTTCCATAAAAATACGTTTCCATAAAAATAATTCTAACAGGTAGGAAATATAATAATTCGACGGACTCGACCATTTATCTCATAAGTGAATAAAATCCGCGGTCCAGTTGTTACACGGCAAGGGGCTCGCCAATTGAATTAATTCGCACTCGCGTCCTAATAGAATCCCGTCAATTCCGCAAAATACACGTTTCATTCCGTTCCATTCCACAAGAAATTAAAAACCAGTTACCGTGTCGAATCGTCCTATAAAAACGTACATTCGCATAAAACGTCCACGATCTGCTCGGAACAAGATGTACAGAGGGACCGTAAAGTAAAGTGATATAATACCACCAGAAATTCTATCCGGTGCCATGAAAATTTCCAGCGGACTCTAGCCCGTAGTAATTTCCCCCAGGAAATAGTTCCCTGACGGTTCAACGTCCGATACTTGCCACTATGACGAATTCCACGGGTTTAACTGTTTCAGGAAATTTCAATCAGAGTACGCGGATTTACTCCGGTCTGCTTTTTAATGTTGATCGTGATTTCATTTCGGCTGTCCTCTAATAACGAATACCGCGGTTTCGTTCGACCCGATTGGTCCTGTTCCGCGCTGAATTCCAGGGATTTCCAATAATTCAAGCAGCTAAAATTTTAAAAGACGACAGTCACGGAAACCGAGACACGCCGCATGAATATGGCATCGACGTGACGCGGTGCCCCAATATTTGACGAAATTTTCGTTCAATACGGAATTTCGGCCGTGCAATATCATACCCGAGGTTCGCTTTTCCATACACATACGCGGGCGCGCGCGCGCACACGCACAGAGGGAGAGAGAACGCGCCGATGTATCTTCGTGGGATACCTAATCGCGAGCTGGTCGACGAGATCGGGATCCTTGCGGGAAACGAATATTCAGGACAATCGGATCCATCCGGCCGGGATATCTTCCGAAAAGATTCTGTCGCTTTTGCCGAGAACCGGCCGCGATGTATCGCGCTATTCCCGTTCGTCGATTTCCATTGTAAATTGCCGAAGTGCCGGCAAGTTTTGCATATT
Source organism: Lasioglossum oenotherae (assembly GCA_028455765.1). Taxonomy (NCBI): domain Eukaryota; kingdom Metazoa; phylum Arthropoda; class Insecta; order Hymenoptera; family Halictidae; genus Lasioglossum; species Lasioglossum oenotherae. Next base: position 4,669,767 of record CM052299.1, on the reverse strand, counting down.
TGACGAACGATGCCTGTTTCCGTCGACGACACAATTCCGGTCGCGGTTACGCCACTGTTCCAATTGGAAAAATATTATGCTGAGTAATGAGTTCGCTCGCCTATTCTAGGTACCTCGGATCTGCGGATCTTTAATCAAACTTATATCGAAATAAACATTTACTTATCTGAATTGCAACGAACTGGAGTGGAATGGAAATTTATTTTCTTGCTTATTATGTTTAGCATGATGAGAGTAATATATAATAGTATGTTTAAATTTTTTGAATATTTTCGCTGTTTTAAATCACGCCTACTAGTTTTTGTCACAAATGCTCAAAATCCACAGTCTAATTATTGCTAATTATTACAATTCGAATTTTATAAATTAATAATCACTTAAACAATAGAATATTGTGTGATAATTAGACTGCGGATGTTTATGCAAGTTTCAATTTTTGTGGGCAAATTTTAAGAAAGTGGAATTAAATAAAATCTTATTTTCAGTGGTAGTAGCCTTCGTAGATCTCGAATAAATAAAAATCGTACCAAATTCTATGTAATTATACATTTCAGAATTTCTTGAAAATTTTTAGATGAGTCTATAAATGCATAAAGATCTACAGTCTAGTGATAATTCAGGTAGAAAATTTTTATGTCACGTACAAACCTGATCAAAATCGTACCAAATTCTATCGAATTATACATTTCAGAGCTTTTTGAAAATTTTTAGATGC
>CM052299.1:4615165-4659158 GCA_028455765.1 Lasioglossum oenotherae | reverse complement strand
TGAAAAGAATACATTGATATTCATCGAAGTAAAAAATTACAATAACACGCGTGTTATTGAAGTAACTATTTTTTTCTCAGTATACATGACGCGAAACAGAAATTCTGAATAAATTGCGAATGGTCGAAATTACAAAGAAAATAATAAAAGTTGTTGTTCAAAAGTTATTTCTGCGTCAATTATACATATTCTGAAAATTTCATCAAACTCGGTAGCCGCGAAAAAACTACAGTTATTGAAGCATGTAAAAAGAATCCTTAGATTTGTTTCTCAGTTCTAGATAAAATAATAATAAATAAAAATATAACAGCTATTCGATTCAGTACAGAACAGTTTCAAAGTTTCCCTCTTTGCCTCAACTCGCGTGTAGATGTATGAAAAGCGACAACCCACCGCAAGATTTACGACTTTCCACTTTTTGTCAGGATTCGATCGCTGCACGCGCGCACTGCGTGGTGTACCGGTGCGGTCTATTAATTATGCACCACGCTTTAAAATTACATATCCCAGCAGTGGATTGTAATGAAATTTTCACGAAGCCGACATATTGGCCGACGTATTAATTCGAAGCTGGTGAGTACAGAAAGACGACAACAAGGGAAATAAAGGAACGTCTTTTTTCCGAAGCACAAATTGGCGTGTCATAGAGAAAATCGAATGAAACGATAACGTTTGAATGTTTAATGTTGTCGTGCCTCTTTCACGTTACAGATACAATTTACCGTATAAACACTAGATTTGCGGAGTACTGAGAGTGACTATTCCACATTATTTTATAAAAATAACAGGAATGCACGTATGCAAGTTCTTTTTAAAATAGATAGAAGAAAATGTCATCGATAATTTTTAAATGGCACCATATATTTCTAATTCGATATGGTACACTATGATCTCCAAATGACATTCGAAATAAATTCGTTGAATAATTTTTCATGGATGCATATGTACAATTTCGATAATCGTAAATTAAAAATATTAAGCCCCGTCAGTGTGACGGGTCCCGAGAAAGAGAATGTATAATATTGTATTGGAAAAGGTAGCAGCGTTAATCCGAAGATTATTAAGGGCCGACCGGCGAATTTCGCTCAAAGGGACTTTTAGGTGAGTTTTCATCATAAGTTGTCACAAACAGTTAGGTATCAATACCATAGCATTCAAGTCCATTGGGGAATTTTGGAAACGATCCTCTTCGCCGATGAAAAGTGGAAAAGGACGATTCGAGAGGAGACGTCTCTGTGACATGGCACGGTGGCCAAAGCACATCAGAGCTTGTAAATGATATTTAATATTAACTCGGTAAAAGCGCAGTGATGCTAATTACGGTCGAAATCGAGATATAAGTGGCTCGCAACGTCGGCTGGGTAATTTTATTTGACCGCGGCTCTGGAAACACCCGGAAACGATCGCGTACAAGGGAGGGTTAATTAAAAGTCAACAGGGGAGTGCTCTCCGGGAAAAGTTTCCAACGGGTATATTTTTCGAGCCGCGATACGACGCGCTATGTGAAATTAACTAGTCACTCAGTGTCGCGCGCCGTTCCGTTACGCGATCAAGACGGTGTTCACGACTGAAAACGCCCTGATGGTAGACGGATTCAAATTAACCGATTAATGACTGACTTTGAACGTACGAGGGCTTGCAACTGCAACGTCGAATCGACGCGACGCGCATAGTGCGTTTGAACAGCCCGTTTATCGAACAAAATTCGTGATCACGAAAAAATGTTTCGGACACTGAGATAAAAAATAGTTACTTCAATAACACGCGTGTTATTGTAATTTTTTTACTTCGATGAATATCAATGTATTCTTTTCAATAGTATGAAATTTAGAAACAAATCGTGATGTATTTGAATTGTCTATCATGAAATGATTAAAAATAGTATTTCATTCAATACCGAATATCATTATTCGTAATATTTCTTTTTTTCCTTCAATCAGATATGTTGTTAAAAAAATTTGAGAAATGTATTGATTTATACTGGAATTGGTTTGAGGCCATATCTTATTTTTTTTGAAAACATTGATGGTCAAGCTATTGGCTTATATGATTGGCGGAAGTGAGTTTTGCTATTGAAATTCAATAGTATTAAATATTAAAATAAGTTCATATGATATTTGCACTATTCAATAGTACATCTTATTGAATCAACATATATTTTTTTTGTTTCGACAGGATTTTTTTCTCAGTGGACGAATGTTGCGGAACACAGAACGAGGTACATGATGACTAGACGCAGATTTGATGCACTTACAACAAAAATGAATGGGTGTAATTTAAAACGGTGAGAACATTAGAAAAATTTCAAAATACTGTGTTATATTATTGTCAACCTATTAAACACATTAACGAAGAAAATTAATTTCTACCTCACTTCAGTTTCATGCAATTCAGGTATAAAATTTTTATTTTCTGTAAAGATCCGTTGTCTAATGATGACTGTGTTTGTGTGACATTGCAATAACCTTGGAAAGAGTACGAGTGAAATTAGTGGAAACCTATATTTTTGGATATGTATTCTTGTAAATGACATTAACAAGGGATGTTTCCCAATCGTGACATGCCGATAGTAATGACTAGACAGCGGATCTTTATGCAAAATAACAAACTTTTACCTGATTTGCAACAAACTGGAGTGAAGTACACATTTATTTTCTTTCTTGATATGATTAATAGGTTGAAAATATAATATAACAGTAGTTTTAAATTGTTCCAAAGTTCTTACTGTTTTAAATTACATCTACTCATTGTTGTTATAAATGCATACAATCCGCTGTGTAGTAATGAAATTCATACAGGACATAGTTTGTTGAAAAATATCTGACACGTATTTTTTTCATCTGCAATGATCCTTATCTAGGGGCTATTTTTGGTCGAGAAAAAATAAATTTTTAGATTCATCTTTCCTTTGTAAAATTTCTTATCAATTCTTGATCGATATTTATGTAATTTTGGAGTTTGTTTTTTCGCTTCATACGTTAGGGTTTCGTCCATATTCGAAACATTGTGCGAAGAACGATCGGGGTTGCAGCGTGGAAACGTCGGCGGAAGATTCTACGGTGCACGGAAGCTCTAAAGCGAGGGCGTTATGAGTCAAATCTAGCATTTATTTCGGAAAGGCGTACCGAATAGCAAGTAGCGTCCCGAGCATTTATAGTTTCGCGGAGTCGTCGACAAAGGTGGGCGGGATCGCCGAAAATGCCGGAGGTTGCTGGGGCAATAACTGGAACCGGTCTAAAACGTTTGGTTTACATTCGAGACGCACGGTTGTAGTAAAAGTTGTTTTTTTCCTCTCGCCCAACAGTGCACGCCTTCGCCTCTCTTCTTCTTCTTCTTCTTCTTCCTTCATCTAGTAGAAGTGACCCTCTTCCCTCCGCTCGCGTGGCCCGCCGTGTTTCCCACCTACCGAGCCAGGGGAAACTCTCGGAGAAGAAACAACTCGAACCGGCGAAGTTCCACGGCGTTTTTCCTTCGGGCAGGGTGAACTTTAGCGTAGTGTGATATAGCTTCCGGCACGATCACGGACAAGCGCGGCCCAGTCTTTTCTTCCCTTATTCAGCCGAAAATAGCCGATAGTACCTGCTCCCCGGAAGGTTCTGGATTTGCCGAACGAGCCCGTTTACTCTCGTTAAGGTGAGTGCCGTGGGGTGATTTACCCTCTTTACTCTGCCACGACACTGAGACCGTGGGCTCCCGTGGGAGGGCGACGAAGGGCTCCGGGGAAAAAGGGAGTAAAACGAATCGGCCGGCTTACAAGATCCTCTTATCCTTAGCCGGAGCACGAGGGAGAGATTGAAAAGTTCTTCTAGCACCCTCCGCTACCCCCACTCCAACCTTCCACGCGGCCTTACCGTTCCCGTGCAATTCCACGGGCCAATCGAATTGATTATCGCTCGAAAAAATGTCAAGGGAAACAGGATGGAAATTAATATTCCACCGTCGGCTGGGACACCTCGCCACTCTTTGAAATGTAATAATCGCTCGCCCGGGCTCGTACACGGTGAAATATGGCCAAACATGCTCTCCCGAGTGTGCTTCGTCCTTCTGTTGCTACGTCCACGATGCAATAAGTCGCATCCTCTACGTACCCGAAAGTCTGCTGGCGAAGTTTTTGATAACAAGAAATGCTTTGTGTTTTATGGATGGTGATGAGTTTGTTAAGTGAAACTAGGTAGAAGCTGAATAAATCAAGTATTAAAATTAAACCGCGGGTTTGACGTATTTACCACAAAAATTACTAGGTCGAATGTGAAACAGTAAAATCACTTTAAAATCTTTTAAATATTGTATTCTTCTAGACTCTATAAAGTTACTAACAAAATAAATAAATGATCTGATTCTGCACAAAAATATTTATAATCATCCATTTTCTCTAGTTCCACACTGGAGATAATGCAAGTGACGATGGTATAAACATTTGAAATATAGTAGAACCTCGTTCGTTGCACGAAACGGGACCGGAAATACGTGCAGAGATCAAGGTTGTGCAACCGAAGAGTACATAGCGACTCACTACTACATATACGTAGCGCAATCTCCACCCCGAATTCCAGAACTTCTAATAGCTCGTGGTGGGGATCGCTAGTATGCAACGAGCGAGGTCCTACTGTACTTCCACATGTTTCACGTAGACACATCACTTGAGTGGAAATTGGAGATGTTACACGACCAGTTTGTAGCAGGTACAAACAACGTAACGCATCGAAAAATCGTTCGCACACTCAAGCAAGATTTATTCGATCTGCCGCTGGCGTTAGCTATTGTTGCGATAATAACGACACGGGGCCGGAGATTTGCGCGGGGACAAAGCTGTAGTCGGAACAGTCATTAAGTATAGCGGCGGCGAGGCACGTTGTGTTCGTCAGAGTAAAAATACAATAGAGAGGCGACAATTTTATGTAAAGTGTGGTTTAACGAATGGCATTGTTATCATTTTGAGATGAAAAATTGTGGACGGAACGGGGTGCGGGGTCGAGAGTGCCGTGAGACAGAAACGAAGGCAGGAGATGAGTGGTGCACCTGGACCGATATCCGAATCGATAGTTCTTCCTTCCTCCCTCTAGTACCCAGAGGGACGGAGCAAAAGATGTGTGAATAAGTACCCGCGATGGCTCTCTCTCTCTCTCTGTTCGTATTACTCTATTCCTCTAGCTCCGGTTCAATGGGTCGCAGCTCTAATAGCATGCAGCATCTAAATTGAATCGTAATTCTCATTGGTTCCAGTGTTTCTTTTAATCCCGCGCCAGGACCCCGTCCAACTTGTCCGACCAAAGAGAACCGATCCCGACATTATTCGCGTGCGCGCGTGTGTCGCGTCGACAAGCGAATGTTTGTTTCTCATTTGTCCTGGTTATTTTCCTCCCTGAATGATAACAAACTCGGCCGATATTCTTCTTACGCAAAATGCGGAAATGGAATTACGAGAAACAGTAACCAGCCGAGTTGAAAACAGGTATTTCAGGTCGCTTTAATAATTTCCTACCACTCTGAAATGTTTTTCTCGCACTCGGTCCATAATTATAATCCCTTAACAGAGTCTGAGCCACCGCAAAAAATTGCTGTACCATTATTTACAATATTCTTTACGTTATTAAATATGTGGTATCTAATCACTTACTACACAATTCAGTATTGTATGAGGTATTATATCAATTTTATGTTCATAAAATGAACAAGATCATATACAATGGAATTATTCTAGGTCGGAAGAAATGTTTAATTTTCATGTTAAAATAGCTCAAGTCCAAACCTTATACATACAGGAAAAAGTAATTCAAAATATGCAGATGTATAACATATTCAAAAATGATCGAAATCGGAGGGGAAGTGCACGGTCAGAGATGACGTAAAAGGCAACAATGCTGAAACGTATTCACAACTAACAGAAGCCGGGAAATAAAATTGTTGATATTACTTGTTCATAATTGAAGGATGCAATAACATTGTAAAGGTACAGAGCTTTATGACTTTATGAGTCGTAATAGTGCTGAAGAGTTTCACTCATATGGCAGTTAATATTATCGAAAATAATATACATATAATATCGAATGAAACTGCATAATACAAATTGCTGCTGATGTAATCGATAAATACCTTTTCAAACAGACTGTGCTTTCAAGCAATTTTCTGATTCGTATTGAAACGGGAGTAATAAAGGAATAATGTCCAATTCAACGTCAACGTCAGATAATTTAAATGTTTTAACTGTTTTATAGTTTACGCAAATAGAAGCATCCGACTAAATAATCATTAGTATTTTCACGATTGGATATCGTTGCAGGAACGTGTCGTCCGCGAGGAAGGTTATTTTTCTATATGATCTGAAAGTGGGTCAGCGCCGCAACCTATACCACCCGCAATATCAATAATGCTATTGTCAAAATGCTACCTGTAATGAAAAGTTCCATTCTGACGAGGAGAATTTAAACAATAAGCCTCGCGAAAAATCCACCCCGGTTGATGATGACCGCGCCCAGGGAGCTCGATGGTTACGGATCCTTTTGGCAACGGAACAGTACAATCAGGCAACGTGTACAATTTCGACGAGCGAAACGTTCGTTTGAAATTAAAAAAAAAAAGGCCCGAACGAACAAAAGGACAGATAAAAAAGGTTTCTCATTCTTCGTCGCAAACAAAAATAGAAAAAAAAAGAACGCAGCATTTCGTATTACACAACCGAGTACATTCGTCTAGCAAAGAAACGGTGACGGTTGACACGAAGTGGGACGTGGTGGCTCGCGCATCGCGAGAGGAAAATCTCTTCGTTGTTCGTTTGCAGAGGAATATTTACGCGCGAAGTGATAAACAAGCAGAGCGGTCGGAGAATACATCGGAACGCGGTTTGAAAAAAGACGAGGAATAATTTGCAACGTCGCGCGTCTCGTCGTCGGTGCCACGTTACAAAGGCGTTTCCTACGAAAAAGCGCGATACCTCCCCGGTCGTTTGTACCTGTTGAAGCGATCGTATACAGTATACACTATACAACGCGCAACATCGACGTTTTCAGACCGGCGCGACGCGCCGCAGCGAACGATCGCCGACCATCTCTGTCGACTTCGAACTTCGATTTCGACTTTATGCATCCAGCTAAGGCATCTTCGCGTATGACGCGCAATCTAAACGGCGCAACGTCGCTTACTTTCCGGAACATTACCGCGCGACGATCCGACAGAAGTCCGACACTCGATTCTTCGATTACGATACGTTCATCCTTGCAGCGATACGATAAAATAATCAAATGTGCCGGTAACCGGTGATGGATGATGGCGAATGCTTTTGAAATTGACGTACAGAGTGTACAAACAAAATGGTAATGCTCATCCGGTCTAGGGGTGAATCTACACCTCTGGATCGGTGGACATTTGTAACAGAAACTTGCCGCAAAATTGTTTACAACAAAGAAAATTGCTGGTGAAGTTGATTTTTACATCAACACCTTCTACTCATCGGGAAGAGATACGTTTGCAAGGAGCCACATGTCGCACATAAATAGTTATTGAGATATAAGCTGTTCAAGTTCTTGCAAAATTTGACTGTGTAGAATTATACGTATAGACAAAAGCCTACTACTACACAGGCCACACGACCGTGTCGATGAGGCAGAACATGATCGTGGGCGTGTCTTAGGCCAAACGAAGTTTAAAGGGACATTCGTCGCTAGGCCCGTACCTGATGATCATCTCCATGCCCATTCAAATCATAAATTTGAAGTTGCAAAATGTGAAATACCTTGTATCCTTGTATCCTCGTAGACTCGTACCCTCGTATCCTTGTATCCTTGTATTCTGGTATCCTTGTATCCTTGTATCCTTCCTTATACATTGATCTTGATCCGAACATATCTGAATGTATTAGGTGAAGTATAATGTTCTGAGCGCTTTTCGCATTATAAATAAAGCGAAAAACGCTCAGAACTTTTTACTTCACCTAATATTTTTCGATCAGTTACCCGATGCAATAAAAAAAAATGTAGTTATGTATAAAAAAAACGTCGATGACCTTGATAACTTCGAAAAGAATGACCTTCGGAAAAAAATATTCTTGCCAGATATTTGGTCCATTGACAATATGCACATTCCGTAACAAATATTTTTTGCATCACAATAATCTGAAGAGGTATTTAGGTGTTTCCCCGTCGGATCAACAGAACACTGATATTTGCGCGAATGCGTCTCAATAAGTGTGAAGCACAAAACAACACACTTTCCAAAATCGTGACAGCGAACGGGAAGAAGTTACTCCGACCACGGTCAAAATAGTACTGCGGTTGTCACCTCGGTTCTTCATGAACAGTTAAGGGTGGGGAAATGTTGCGTTTGTTAATTGGACGGGGGGGGGGTGAGGTGTCGGAAGGACTTTAGGTTGAGAAGTGGGGAAACTGTCAAAGAAATTCCTTTCGGCATTGTCTACGGTCATTAATGACGTGATTTGTAAGGGTAGTCCGCTCGTCGATTCCGTCGCACGTGTTGTCGATCTGTCGGAGTTGGAGATTAGCATGTTTATTGCTTACTATAACGTCCTTTGCAGGCATATCGCCTAATCCATTGTGTGTCGAATCCACAAAATACTATTAAATAATAATGTAGAAATCTACACAACCACCAAACACTATGCAACACACTTTTCGAAGCGTGACAGCGAACGAGAAGAAGTGACTCCGACCACGATGAAACTAGTTCTGCGATTTGACATCGTAATTAATACCCTGTGGAATTTTATTGGCTAAATGAAGCTGTGATTTTCAGATTAATCAGGAACGGAAAATGATCATATTTCTCGCGTTGATGGTCATAATTCAGTGATTATTCAGGCGATAATTACACTTCATCTCAATTAATTATCAGCAACACGGTATTACTTTTATTACCGAATCGACGGGTATAATATGCAATATAAATTCAAGCGTGATTCGCTATACTTGTTCGTAGTTTTCGTTCACGAGAGTACAATCAGCTAAACCACCCAGTGAGACTCGCCACTCGACGCGCCATAGCCTATAAAATAACGAAATTCCCTAGAGTCATTCGCATCACACCAATACTGCATTATTTCATAAAACTATATAGCGGGACGTATCAATTCGCGCCAAGTGCAACAAGTTCATTCTGAAAACAATTCACGCGAATTGGAATAAGTGACGAATAATTTTGTTTTTTGACATTTCGGCGTGAAGACGCACCCGAAGTAATTTTCTCATGTTCCTGTACCGAAAAAAACGCTTCGATCCTAGACAGGTGACTTCAATTTTAAAACTGTACTAGTAGAATGCCAGAAGGAAATTTTCTATTTCAATAGTTTATAAAAATTAGATTGCGCCTAGTTTCATGTTAATTATATACAGGGTGTCCCAGATTTTAATGACCAAACTTTGTCAGTATATACTATGGCAACAAATAAGAAAAAATGTTCTGTAAACATAGGTCACATAGAGCTTTATTAAAAAGTTATAAATAAAATACGGAATACAAGTAATATCAGGAATAGTAATCGACTTGCTGTTATTGCGAGCATTGGCTCGAATAAATCAATGTATTTACTACTTGACATCGTCACTTCCAAAGTTAATTACAGCTTATACATATAAACCCACTAAATGTAAATATTGCTGATCTATTCGAGCGAATGCACGCAGTAACAGTTCACATATTTATGTTATAACTTTTTAATAAAGCTCTATATGACCTATGTTCACATAACATTTTTTCCTTATTTACTGCCATAGAATATACTGACAAAGTTTGAACATTAAAACTTGAGACACCCTGTATAATAATCAGGACCAAACATTCCTTTCCACAAATTCCATATCACAAAATTTACATTTGCATCCGTTCAATTTGATCGAAGTGAATATTCTGAGCCGTGTTGAGTAACACATACAAGCATACCAAAAACTAGTAGTAATACTGGAAATGTAGGGTAAAGTGCCCAAATATGAACCACTTTTTGTTGATGTTATTTTTTGATTATTTTAGAATGCTCTTTTTCGACCAAAAAATTCTGGGGTCAAGTTTGTTCAAAAATTAATACAGATTGGGAAAAATATTTATTTGTAATGTGTCATTAGCAGGTTCCAGCAAAAAGGGTTCTTAATATGGTACATCTTGAATCCCTAATATGACACCTAGTGCCATATTCGGCACCCACACCAAGAATGTCAATAGCTATACCCATATTAGGGAACCCTTAGTAGTGCCACATATTGGGAACTCCACGTGGACTGATAATACTAGCTACTGACAAAGAGAAAATGAATTTCTTCCCAAACCAACAGTTGGCAAACATTAATATAAATGAACTGAAACTACAGATATGTTCAAACATTTCCAAATCACTTACCTTCCTCGAAAAAGATACAATCGAAATTCTAACGACAAAAATATTCAACACGTGGAGACAACTGGCGGAGGATCGATACTAAAATCTATAGAATGGCGCGAATGCACTGCACACTGTTCAGTAAACATGGTAAACTATTGTTTGAGGATTTTCTCACTAGAGTGCAATTTCTCCTTTACAAGATATAAGATAGTGCCATAATAGGGGGCTATACCATATTTGCACTTTCCATTTCCACTAGTTCTCGTTACGAAATTTTAAAAAACACAAAATGCACTATCTTCTTCTCACACAGTGGATGTACGACACGTAGCATAATCTTCGACAAACGCCCATGAATCCAAATCGATCTGGATGCAACCGCTAATCGTCCCGCGCATGAAACAACCAATAAGACGACCGCGGAGACCCCTCCTGGTGCAAGAAGGAAGACGACAAAACGCAGAAAGAAAGAAAGGGAGCGAGTGGCTTACGAGTTGGTTGGAGTGCGAGGAATAAAAGGGAAAAAGACCGTCGAATCGCGGGAGATGAAAGAAGAGAAGGGTAGCAGAGACACGGAAGAACAGGCCAAAAGATAAAAGGATAGTGTGGGGGTGTAGAGGGATGTGGGGACGATGCGTGGGGGGGGGGGGATGGGTGTAGGGTAGGCGAAGGTGGTGGGGTCTCACAGGCTTCTCGTCAAAAAAGATGAAGTCACCGTGGTTTTGGGGCGGCATAGAGAAGAGGGGTTGGGTCAGTTCTTTAAGGTAGGGGGCATGCGCGGCGTCCGGGGGTGCAGGACGGCGTCGGGGGTTAGTCGCTTGCCAACAACACGACGCGACGCTCGCGCATCGTGATCGCTCGGTCTCTCGGCTTACCTGCTGCGTATCGGTGCCCTGGCCTGCGTCCCGACGCGACGCTTTCGCGCATCCATCGACACGTCGAGTGCACTCCTTACACAGTGAAGAGGTGTTCGAAAGCGAAACGAGGCGAACGCGCGCGCGACATAACAACCGCCTCTCCGCGCCGCCGTTTCGAAAGTGTCCTCCCGCACCGGGACACACACGCACGGTGTCGAAGAACTTTCGATCGAGCCATCGAGCAAGATCCCGTCGCTCGGTTGCCGCGCGCTTTTCATCTCTCCGGAGCTCCAGGCTTGTAGGATGAGAGCCGGACCGGATGTATCGAGGATTTCCGCCCAGGGACTCGGCTGCAAAGTACAGGAACTCGTCGCGATTGCTCTGTGAAACCCTGAGGAAGCACGTTTGCCTCTCGTCGACCCCAAGGATCACGCCGAAGAGGTCCTTCCATGGTGCAGATCGAGGCGATCGCTCGCGCGGAGTGTGACTCGCGGTCGCTCGCGAGATCGCTTCGATCGCGGATCGAGCTGCCTCGCAGCCGCGTTACGCTCGCCGGTCCTCGACTCGAGGCGACACAACAGTGCTGTGATAATAGTGGACCGGAAGACACCGCGAGAGTACTGCAACGTGTTACCGCCACTGCAGTGAACGACGCGAAAAAGTAGTGCGCGTAACTTCGATCGGCCTCTCGCGTACCACTGCAACCCGCGCGCTGCCTTTTTTGGATTCTTACGCGGCGGCCAGGATTGTGGGGACCAACCAGGTAAGAGACCCGTTCATCCCGCGAATTAATTCACCAAACGGTCTCGTAAATGGGACCCTTTGATGCAACTCGGCTGTGAAACCCTTACGGTCGAATTACACGTATCAGTGCCGGATCAGTGCCATCCGTAATGTATCGGTGAAATAAATACGGAACTGTTCCGGACGTGTACGAACGCGTTTAGTAGAAAACGCAAGCACGATATTTACGATCACTGATACCGACGGAAAATCGTGGACCGAACTGACACCGATACGTCACCGGTATGTGTAAATTAAACTGAGGATTACGCACGAGTTCTCCGGTTAACGAATCGGTACAGTGTGTACTGACCCTGCGAATTGCTACCGGAAAATTAGAATTTAAACGGCACGCTTGTAAAACGGTGAAACGGCCCGGAGACCCGCCATTTGAGGGCTAATTCGAAATTTCGCTTACGACACAGAACCAAATTATCCCGTGTTAAAAGGTTGTTCAGAAGACGCTTCATGCCGTTTACTTGTCTAAAAATTTTCTATCTGAATTGTAACAAACTGGTGTGAGATAGAAATTGATTTTCTTTCTTAACATATATAATAGGTTGAAAATAATATAACAACACTGTTTCAAATTACACCTACTTATTTTTGTCATGAATGCATAAACCCCGCCGTCTACTAATAAAAGATTGAATTCGGTTGATTAAGAAATTTGTGTTACACACATATATTGCAGCTACACAGGAGAGTAGTCTACTCTCGGCACAACGTTCCTGTAGGGCTTTGAAAGCCCTGGGGAATTCCTCTTTAGTTATCTGTTTTAATTACTCGGTTACCGTCTTCCTTGTCGCACACTCGCCTCTTCATAACACGGTTCCCTTGATTGACAATTTAATATTTGGAAATACGAAAAAGGCAGGTGCCAAATCTAGCGAACATGGTAGGTGGTTAATAACAGTTATGCTTTTTCCACGAAAAATTGTAAACGACGACTGACGGATGTGCGGGTGCGCGGACTACGTTTCTTCATCGTTGTAACCGTGAAGACTTAAAAAATCAAACAATTCCTTGCAGACGCAGTGTTAAAGAATAAATGAATGGGTGTCTGGAAGAAGTCTAGAAACTTATTTTGCTTTAACATTTAATAAAGCGAACCGTGAAACAGTCATTCAGTGTTTTTCCAGACACCCATTCAAATGATGAAGATTATGAAACAGAAAAATTATAATAGTGTAATTGAATAGGTAGGGCTAGTAGTATGTCTGTGAAAAAATCAGCCTGGGAATTTTGTGAACATGGCGGCAGCTTTTTCTCCAGTGGCAATTGTTGAATGTCCAAATAAATTTTAACGAGTTCACGCTTGTTATCGTTTCGTAGGTTTTCTCATTAACGGGAGATATTTACGTGAAAATTGTGTGCTCGGTGCAATTGCAGTCAATTTTCGTCGAACAACCAGATCGCGACACTGTGGAGATAGGCGAGGGATAAATCGACCTGCATTACCATTTCAAAATCGACACGTCAGATGCAATCGAGCGGTAACAGGTGAAGAAGATCGATCGGTGGCTCGAATTGAAACGCGTCGATATAATTTACACGTTGATTATCCCGCGAACGGACAGGAATTAATCTGATAATGAGAGGTCTTATCCAACTGGGATTTAAATCGTGCCCCTGATACAGCGCAATATAGTAAAACGGGACATACACAAAACTGCATACTACACTATTCTGCACTCGCTGCAAAATATATAGACATGTATATATACAGATAGGTATACATATATATGTACTGTAATTATTTCTACAGGATTCTAACGCGCTCGAATGCATTACGTAATTCGGCCATACATTAACACTAATTACGAAACTTTGCTCGCTCGCTTAACAATGAAATCGCTTTATTAGTATCTCTACCTACAATTGGGAGGGGGGTATCGGCGGAAGAGCCAGGATTTGCAATTCTGCAAATTCATTTCGCCGCTCTGTCCTATTTCTGTTGACATGAATCATTTCACCAAGCAGTCAAATTAACTCCGACATGATTTCATATAGAACTGTGATCGACTAGAAGACACTTGCAGTTGGATATTATACAATTGATATAAAGAACGCGAATCTGTACTCGTTTACTGGATTTTCGTTGGATTTCCAATGAATTCTACTTCTTGCCTTTCCATGACGGTAATAGATTGTAAACGAACGATTTATTTGTACAGTTAGAACATGATTTACTGCAAAATTGAAACAGTCGTCAAAAGTTTGCAGATCGTAATCGGGAGAGGGGGACGCGGTTTAACGGAGGCTTCGTGCGAATTTTCTCGCCGAATAAGCAACTAAGGCCCGGTTGCTGAATAAGCTAGACTTTCGGAAATTTATGTAGATACACACTTGAGAGGATTTCTCTGATGACGGAATTGAATTGCCCCGAGCTTTCGGTTGCGGGCCGCGTGGGACTAAAAAATAGGCTGCGCTCGATCGAGCGGCGGGCGGACTTATGGGTAAAAAAATATTTTATTCCTCTCCGACCGTGTTGGTCTGGGTTAGGTGTATATATATATATACATATATATATTCCGTTACATCCATGGTCTTGTATGTTGCGTTTCCTCTCGGTTTTATTAAAAAGGAATAATAATGATAACGTCGCGCGTCACGGCCCGTCAGTCGACGTCGTCCGGCGATAATTGCATTTTGTTTTTGCGTTACCGTTGCCAACAACAACAGTTGACGACGCTGCCCCATCGCGCTTGTCCCGCGGTTCTTCTCACCAAAATGGAACGTATCTATTATAAAATACTTTAGTGTACGACAGTGTAATTCTTCGTTTTGCTTGCGTCAGCTCGGTTGGAACGAAACGAAACTCGTTTTGGCAGAAACACAGGGCGTCCAAAAAATGTTGTGCTTCCTTGACAGCTGTGATCCTTCAAGTCATTTGAAGTAACCTTTTCCATTGCGAAAATGTTCTCCGCGGCTTCGTTTAACCCTTCGATGTCTTTTTATTCAAATTGTGTGTTTCGCATTAGAAAAATAAAAGTCTGGGTGGCAATAGACCCAGGCTCGGCCATAGGACGGTTAAAACTTTAGCGAGTTCGTTCGTGAAGGAGACAGTCATTCAACCGCACAGAATCGTTAAAAATTTGAGGTACGAATTATGATTCTGAAATGTCCCAGCGGAGTTGGCATTTAGCGGGAACAAAATTAGCAATTACGAAAGAACGATTCCAGTTTCGAATAAACCTGATGTTCGCGTGAAGCGACCTGGTCGCGTCACGGAAGTCGGAACAGCTAAATTGTCGGCCGTTAAAGACGACACCGATACCGCGATATTTCGTGCCTAATTTCGCGGCAACTACGTCGCGATGTGCTTTTCGGATCGGTCGATTTTACCTACCTCCTACCCGATAAATACCGTAATCTCGAATCGTGCCGGCACAATTACCGTGAAACTGTGGGTGGGACGGACACTGGCCTGTGTAATTTCGTACGGATCGTTCTCGTAATTCTTCCTTCGTGCGTGACACGGCGCATGTCACGGAGTTGGGGCTGAAACAATTGTAGAAACCTGTTTTTTTTCTGGGAAAAGTTTCGTTTAATCGTCGTGACACTAGACATCGTGAAACTTTTTTTTCTATCACTTCAAATTTAGCAGGTAATTCATGCCTTTTGCAATCGACGCAGACGATCTTGATTTTGCAGAAAAATCCTTAGTCTCTCTTATCAGATAAGCAACACGAAACTTCCTATTCATAAGCTAAAAAAGACTAGAATAATCATTCCCCCATTCTTGTTCTCTACACGTTAAATCGACAAATTATGTTTCATTTCTAACGTCACATTTTAATGAAATATTAGATCGTTGCATATGAAATGTCCGATTTCTAACAGCAATTATTTCTTATTGGTCAAAAAATCACACGTTTCTTGATTGTATCATGGTAGATACTGAATTTTCTGTCATCTCTACTACTCGTAGTTCTTTTTACTATCAACAAACAATGCGTTGATTACTAGACTGCGGATCTTTATGCAAAATAAAAATTGTTTGCACCAACTGCAAGTGACTGGAGCCACATAAATAGTTCATTCTTACTTTAATGATTTGAACAAGCTGAGAAAAATACATAGATTAGCACTCTTAAATCATTGTAACCTTTCTACTGTTTTAAATTGCACTCACTTATTTTTGCCATAAATTAGTCACCGCATTTTCATCAAACACCACATAATGCTATCGTCAATATGTTGTTTTTCCACACATACAAAACGAACATGCGGCAATCGCACGGATTCATGTTGAAATCAAATCTATTTAAAAGGAAATTTCTAGGACCGTAAGATTTGTACCTCAAAGTGACGTCCGTTACTCTGTTAACTGTAATAGTATTTGGAACGCATTGCAACATTTGCATTTTAAAGTCGGACATTTCATATGCAACAACCTGATACATCTCGCAACGTAGACATAAAGGGTTCTACACGTTAAATCAACAAGTTGTTTCATTTCTAACATCACATTTTAATGAAATACATCTCACAACATAGACATAAAGGGAGTAATCACTTTACACAGTGTATGTGAGAACAGTGAATGGAAGAATTTGACTTCCGGATCGCAAAGTTTGCAAACGCACGTCAGCTAACTGTACAATTCCGTTGCGTCGAGGATGGGCGGAGGCGCGCAGCGATCGTTCTCGCTGGGAAAAGGACAGTCGTGGCATGAAGGATTTGGAGAGCATTATAGGCACTCGGGCCGACCGATTTGGCGCCAGTCAACAATTCATCTTCATTCCCGCGGCGTAATTTCGGCAATTGCTTTCCATCGATCGACCGAGAGACGGGTTATTTCGAAATAGTGGACATTTCGTCGACGGACATCGGTAAATTGCTCGCGTGGCTCAGAGACGCGGCCGCTGTTTTCTCGCACAACAGCTAAAGAGATTACACGATCGACCGTGTCCCGCGACTAGTTTAGAAACGAAATCGATTGGCGAATAGACAATTTCGTTTGTCCCGGCCCGGTCGGCGACGCGACGTTGTTTTTAATGGTGGTGCTCGCGAATAAATTGTTCGGTAATTGAAAATAACACGGAAATTTAATCACCGCCGCGGTTTTGTACCCGTTGACGAGCTTTTCGCGACTCACTTCTCCGCGCTTTGCTAGCATTCCGCCGCCGTTCACGGCATAAAAATGCCCATAAAACTAATAACACTAATTTCCGTGCTCGATCCACCGTTAACTTTGACAGTGTACTTTTGTTCCCGGCATTTTTACCAGTGATAAAATCGGTAGAAGATCAGACGCATTAAAATTGATTTCTCGAAGCAGTCGTGCGTGCTTTGGACATTTCTGGAAATCGCATTACTTAAAGAATTATTCAACAGCAATGATCATTTTAAACACGAACTAAGTTCCTCGTAGTCTGAGAACATTATTTAACCATTCAAGTCTAGCAATGCATTACGTTAAATACGTTTGAATGAAATGTTGTCTTCAACGAGAATACCTTACTTAACGAATTAATTATCGGAAGTCTATTAAGACTTTGTAAATACCGTCCTTAAAAGTAGCTCGAAGATTCTCTTCCAAATAGCAATTCCAGAAGAAGGTATTACATTACACTCGTCGAAATAATTTTCTGGATCCCGATCGTAATTGCCGTCGCTTTTAGACAATTCGTTCAGAAATTCTCAATTCTTGATCACCAATTATAAAAGGATTCTTTGAAAATTGCCAGTTTCTTTTTGCACTATGATTTTATAAATTACACAGTTACGTAATTGTCTAATAAATTTTGGAATGTTCTTTCTCAAGTCACTATAGTTCACTGGCATCTTCCACAAAGAATTGACAAAGACTTTATTCTCTGGAATCGTCCGGAAAATATTTCTAATAAACATGTTAACATTACACAGTAATATTCCGTGAGATACTTTTTTCTAGCGATTGTGTAGTCGGCTGGATGACTATGTTTGCAAGTCGAAAATTGTCGCGACGCGACGCAGCTCAACGAAATTGTCAACGTAGTGACGCATCTCGCAGCATTCGTACGCGGCGCGGCAATTATAGCGTTAATTAAATGTGGGAATCGGCCAAACCTATAATAACCGCTAATCCAGCGTTATTACTGATCGTCGATGATAATCGTTTCGGATAGCGGAAAGCGGAACTATAATGGAATTAATATAATGCGGCAACCTTGCTGCGATGGCTGGCAAAGGGGCGGGTTGGTTCGACGATATCTCGATGCTTCTAGAGATACTGGTATCGACGCGTTTGTGAACGGCCCGCTGAATGATAGGCAATTAATTACTTCGATTATGGTTATTTCTGTCCCTGCGCGAGCGGCTTCGCAAGCTTACAGATCGGTCACTTTGTTAATTGCAATTCCAATCACACGCTATTCTCGTCTTTTTGCTCGAGTCATCGAAACGTTTTATTTTGCCGACGAGATCCCTGTTACGAGGAATAATTTCCAACGCATTCCTGCGTAAAATGGATGATATTATTGATTCGAATAAACTGCATCGTTCGCTGTTGATTCGGAGTTATTCGATCAAACTGCTTTGAAGATTATCGTTCATTCAAATATTCATGAAAATGCTCCATAAATAGGAATTGTTCTAGATATTCCATTTAATAACTTTTTTGTGAGCCGTTGTTGTGTTTGGAAATAATATTTACTTCAAGTACTTCGAATAAAATGCACAGCATTTTTATCTACGACATTGATACCGTATACAAATACACAGAATGCGGAATTTAGTTTTTTTAAATCACACGTGCAACGAATAAAACTATCATCTCTGTTGAATTGTGTGTTTTATGCATTTGTGACAAACGAGGATTTGTCAAATGCAAAACTGAAAAAATGTTAGAAGAATTTATGGAAATATTGTTACACCATTTTCGGTTTGTTGCAATTGTTATTTTATATTTTCAGGTTCTTCGATAATCGTAGATTAATTTACATTTGTAGAAAATTTTACCATCCCCGAAAAAAGGGAATTGTTACCTATAATTCCATTAATAATAGGAATGATTGATGCGGTCACGTCGGGTGGACCAATCTACATAGCCCGACAGCGAAACCAGTTCGAATCATTTATAGAGGACGTAAACTTCTGTCAAATTCCAGGCCGCAAACTGCACGAGGGGGATTTTCCGTTGCATAAAGATCCGTGGACTAGCTTGGATGTCATCGCGATCGTAAACTCGTTGTCGGCGAGATCGTCGAAGCCGTGTAAATAATCGTGGAGAACGATAAACGTGGCGAGCATCGATCGCCAGTGCACGGGTAGAACGTCGGATAAAAAGAATGGTAGGAAAGTTCACCCGGTGGCAGGGAACTTTTCACGCCAATAACTCGTTTGTGGAGGTGTCCTCTGTTCCAGCGTTTTAAATCACTCAGCAGTAGGTCGTTTGCAAAAGTGGCGCAATAGAGAAAAGATGCTTTTTATTTTCTCGTGGCGCGGGGGTGTTCCGTTCGCTATTTTTTGTGTCGCAAGAAAAGTGACCAGCGGGTGTCGGTCACTCGTAAATATTCCATTTCGGCCCGACTCGACGATACAATGATTCAGATAATTGACATTTTCCTGAAATTTGAACTGTCTTTCTTTATACAACGACTGTTACGCATTTACCTCGACGACCCTGTACATGAAATGTCTCATGATTTTGAGCAACGCACAGCGAGGTTAAAAATGCATTTTAACATTTGAAAACTCAAAATGTTTTTTATTTTGTGTCGAAAAAAGTTTTTTTCGAAATTTTATATACATATGGAAGTTTCTAGGTGTTTAATACTGTTCAACGTTCGTTGTAAACATTTTTTCCTCGGATAAAATATGTTGAAATTATGTTGAAATGATGTAATTTATTATTTTCATACTAACTATGTACAGCACGAATTTCTTACTATTAATTTTCATCGGGAAACACGCTGTGATTGTTGAGGCTCATTTCTACTTAAATTCGTTATAAATCTTCGATCTGTGCAAATCTGGGATTAATTCTTTTCGCATTATGAGCACAAACCTTTATCGAATGCAATGATACCAGAAAGAGCACCGAAAATTATTGATTATGTTCAAATATTAATAGAATGAAATCTGTGCAAAAATAATAATACCTACAAAGACCTGAAAAATAGCTACTTTTTAAACATTTTCTCCAACTTTCCGGGCCAAATAACTGTGCAGCGCTGCGAACGTTTCCGAGCACAGGTTCGACTGTCAGCGAAATGACGATTTTCCTCGCGATCGCATCGTTCACCTTTCTCTGAATTTCCTTCTTCCCGATATTGCTATGCCGTATAAGAGTGCATCGCGGGTGCTGCCGCGAGATAAGGATACTGTCCCGTTTTTCGCGGGAATTTGCCGGA
Organism: Lasioglossum oenotherae; assembly: GCA_028455765.1. Classification (NCBI taxonomy): domain Eukaryota; kingdom Metazoa; phylum Arthropoda; class Insecta; order Hymenoptera; family Halictidae; genus Lasioglossum; species Lasioglossum oenotherae. The sequence goes on along the minus strand of CM052299.1, from coordinate 4,638,855 downwards.
CGTGCACGGAATTACGGTATTCCTGATAGGTCAGCCAGTGTTTTATCCGGTTTCGTGGATATTCGGTTGGTCCTGTAATTGGACACAGATGCCACGTTGCTGGCTTTCTGGACCCATGGATATCCGCATCGCGCATTTACGCGCATGTACATTGTGCCGCAAAAGTGTGCAATCTGACACAGAAACTAATTCTAGTAAACCAAACTAATTCTAGTATAGCAAACGTCATTTGCGTTGATATTCGAATACTATAGCCACTAGAACTAGCGGAATTATTGCTCGATATTCTTATTTGTATCGAATTTGTAGATATATGCGGTTAATCAAAGCGCGTATTCAAGTTCAGATTCGAGCGAATTTCATTGCTCTATTTTCTGTGATTTTTCGACGGTTTCATCACATCAAATATTATTATAATATCTTCCGACGTTGTGGGTTTGTTGCAATAAACTGTATCCTTTAGTTTACCCCATAGGCAAAAACCTAATGGGGCAATGTCGTATCAAGGACATTTTATTTACGCGATATTCCAAGATAAACTGGCGGAAATTTGTCTATTCACGCTCTATGTATACTTATTGATAAATAAATATAGAAATCCTTTGAAAAAAATGTCGACGATCTTGAAAACTCGTAAAACAATGACGGCAAAAGTTATTTCACCCCTTTCGAGGAAGTCCAGTTTTGAGACACTCCGCAAGGGACTAGACCGGGCGGGAGGATCACGATCTCAGCGCCGATATATTCCTGATTCTATTAACGAGAAATTAAAAAAGAAACTTCGTTTAACCACTGCGGAGGATATTTTTGCGAGCAACTGTAATCCGCGCTCGTGCGCTACCCGGAATAACTGAACGGGACCGGACGTTTTATTTTACGCGATTTAACGCTCGCACCACGGCGGCCGTGGTGCCTCGGATAAAAGTTGTTCCCCGTTAATGGTAATAACGTTCGGACATACACGTGACAGGGAAATCCCCGGTAATGGAAAAGTACGGAGATGCGGTCATGCTAAGCCCCCTAATAATATCACGACGCGACCGGCCCCGGCGGCTATCGGGTCAACTAATTCCGAATTGGGTCGTGGGTGGAAGAACTGGTCTCCGGTGTCGTTACGTTGCCGAGTGCATTCGGGTTATACATGCAAATTTGAATCAATTAACCCGGTCGAGTAATATATCCGAACTGCGCAAGTAATACCAGCGGAACATGTTTTGTAGCGTACACACCGACGCAACGGGAACTAGTGAATGGCGACGTCCCTCCAGATACCGTGAATCTTCGTGGTTCCTCACCGAAATTCGTTTAAAACGGCGGAATTCGCTGTAGTGCGACTAACAGGTTTTTGAAAATATCTAAAACACCGAGGGGCGGTGATGTGTGCAGGAAAAAGTTGTTCAGAGCGATGACGTTGACAACAAGGTGAAACTGCTAAAACGTTATAAATGTTCAGGCTTCCAAGCGAGTCCCGATGTTCTTTTTTGCGCCATTCGAAACTGTAAAGGTTTCTGTTGACAATGCAAAAAGAATTGGCTGCCAATACGGTTTTTACATTAGTTTTTGTACCGCGATGTACGGAGCATAGGCTGTGTGCGTTTCGTGCGCGCCGGAAATATGTACAGAGGATGTCGAACGTAAAAAAGGACAGCATGTAAACACGGACAGTTTGCTTTTGACCCCTCTAGCTCAGGCAGCTAGATCGCGACTTTACTGTGCCACGATTTTTCAGCCACAGCCGAGAATCTGGCAAAAAAATATTTCCGATAAAAGTTAATCGGTATTCAATCACCTATAAATCCCAATACAAAAAATTATAGTATATCCAATGGCACTGCATTGTGCATGCAAGTCGTAAAATAATGCTAAAACAGTTTTGGCCAACTTCTTAACCGACTTCGAAAAAGGAGGAGGTTACTCAATTCGATCTGTATCATTTTTTCGTTTTTTTTTCTGTGTATGTTCACCGATTACGTCGAGATTGATAGACCAATCGGAACGAAACCTTTTGCATCTTGTAGAGTATGTTCCCGGGAGTGTCCCGTGCAAAAAAAATTACATTTTTTTAGTAATTACGATTTTATTTGCGAAAATGTAGGGTGGTGATGCCGTTGCGAACTCCGCTGAATGTTAGATATTAGGAACAGTAATCTTTTCGGAGGCGGTGCAAAAATTAGAAATTTTTCAAATGACAGATGTTGCTCATTATGATTTCATTAGAATATTGGTGGGCTTGGAAATCAGTAGGTGGAAAGAGAAAATATATTAATATGTGAAAGCATGTAGAAGAATTTAAGGATTTTCGTAATTTCCAGTGTCGAAAATTTTCAATTTTGCGCCGCCTCCGAAAAGATTGTATTGTATTTAAGTTTGTGCGTATTCACATAAATTAAATGGAAATTATTTTATACCTCTTAGTGCGTTTTTTCGAAGTCGGTTTAATTTTTCGGGGCAAATACTCCACTGCACGATGGTTACTTTGTTTCCATTTGAGTACAGGCGATAAAGCAATCGTATCTCGCGATGATTTTACTCTGAAATGAACATCTAAACAGCTTCAGCGAGCGTCGTTCATCGACGAGACACGTTCAAAGGTCCAGACGGTCGGATTTAATTCTCTGATGAATCGTATAAGTTATTGGAGTGCCCGGGTCGCGTTGATTCCTGCCGGCGAAACGACCGTTATATGCTAGTTTCGCATTAACGCTTTATTATAAATGCATCGTTAAACGTGTCACGGTCCCAGCCATGTCGAAAGGCAATTAATTCAATGCTGTAGCAATATGTCGCCCTCGCCGGCATAATACGTCGAATAAATTACGCGATGCCGGTTTAGATAAATTTCGCTTGATCTCTGTCGCTGCGACATCGATCACTCGCGTCGTTTATAATTTTCATACAACTTTGTATTTCTGCGATAAGCAGAATATTTGGGGGAGAAAGCTTCAACCCCTGGATCGGTCTTATTTCCTTCTTTCTTATGGCAACGAGGATCATTTGCATATTACACGATGCATTAATTCATTCGCGAGAGATGAAGTTGTTAGGTTGATATGCTTCGCGTGGTACAGGAAAAATACAATTAAACGAAGTGTTAAGTTATACGAGCATTGATAATGTCTGAAATTTAATGAAGCAGTGTTCGAGAAAATGTATTTCAGTAATGAGGTGGAAGTATAACACTTTAAATACTTTTTGGATCCTCTGTATTTTTCTAGCAAATTTCAGAAGAGCTCTCCATGTTTTCTCTACTCTACGCGTATCTTCCCGGCATTTAAATAATCTCTACACCACGTTCCCTCGCGAGCCAGTTCGCTTCGCAAATTCTTGAATGAAATCTTGTTCGACCCATCGACCGGCGGCGATCGTGTTAATAACGTACGATCTGCGAGGCTTTGCGGACCAACGGGTGAAATTTTATCGGTCCGGTGGCTCGTGAGCCAGGGTTGTAAAAAGGACGAGAAAATAGCGGCCATAAACATCGTTCTATCGGATCCGGCGAATAATCGTCCGCTGATTTCTGGTCACGTTCGACTCGTTTCTCCAAACAAATCGGCCGGTTTGTTCTCGTTCCGATAGGCTTGACGGTCGGCAACCGAAATTACATCACAGTGGTGCTCGGTTAAATTTACACCAGTTTGAGAGCCAGCAATTAAATTCTTGCGAGCGAGGCATTTTTTTCACAAGGACTGACTCGAGCACGGCTCGATAAAGTGAGAGAATCGGTATATGTAATATAATTGTCATCTTATCTTTGCAATTGTAGTGCGAATAAAGTGTCGCGATTTTTTCGATTAAAATGTGTCTAAACACAATGTAAATCACGCGAAATACACTTTCCATGTCATTACTAGTTTTCGACAAGCCAATATTGTCCAGAATATTTACTCTGACAAAATTTTAATACGAAATCCTTTTTTTTCGTGTGTTTCATTTTTCACAACAAGAGTTTGCACCCGAAAAATCGGAAAAAATTCTCGAATGTGTGGTTCGATGTGTCAAATGTGTCGGATTTCTTTCAGAATTTTTAGATGCGATTAAATATGAAAGATGGGGCAAAGAAGTGATTTTTCGTTTGCTCCCCGTTTATTAGCTTTATAGACGAAGTATAGAGCTGAGACTTGTAAAAAATGGTTCTTTCTCGGTGAGCTATCAAACGAGCCGTTTCCGATCAAAATCGAACTTGGCCCTTCAACCGAGCAGTGCTTTAGTATGTCGTCTACTTAATTACATCAGAGTAGTGTCGGCTTTCTGTTTCTTTCTGACTGCTCTTTGATGATCGGGAGAAAGTTGTGCCCGATTGACGTAGGAGCAATGGATCTCCGGGAGTCTTGCACAAAAAAGCCAAAGAGAAAGAGAGAGGAATGGTATGTCCACAGCGCGGCAATCCTAATAGAGTGAGTACAAACGGTAAAGGGGAGGAATAAAAAGGGAGAAAGAAATAAGATAAAGGAATGAATGGACATGGAGGAATAGAGGAAGTAAATGGAAAAGTCTAAATAAAGCAACCGGGGCCGTCCAAAGGTAGAGCAACGGTCCGCGAAATACACAAGAGAGAAAATTGCGATTCACGGAGAAACGGGACGAGGGTAAAGGTCGCAGGTTGAATGAGAGTGTTGCCGCAAAAAGGGTTAAACAGCCGGGCAACGTGGTGATCGCAGTTTGCACCGTTTAATTCAACGGTTTGCGAATAAACAATGCCGTACGTTCGACTCGACCGAAAATTCCTGGCAAAAAGAGAGTTAATTATTCAGACGATGAGAACCTGCCTGCAGCTGTCATAGGAGACACCCGTTGCCATTTTCCTCGCACCAGTCGTTTCGTTTTATGAATGGATCCTGGTCCTATAATCCTTATCGTGTGTATTAGCTGTAATCTTCGTGGCTAAATGGAGCTTTGCACAGGATTCGGCGCATTAACACTGACATCACTGACACCTGCGTCTCCGGTTCAATCGGATGGCCGAGATTCTAGACTCGCGAATTGCGGCCCCGTGTCGAACGAACGAAATTACGTTTCCGTCAATGGAGCTTCGAGAAATGTTCGATTCGTTGCGGTTTATTCAACGCGGAGTTAGTATTCCTTTTGGTGCGGAACCTTGGACGGAACTATGCGTTTTGATTTGCAAAACTGATTTCACAGAATGAATTAACATGTATTTTCTATAATGTGATAGTCAAGATGAGTTGAACGACCTACACACCGTGACCTTGAACTGACCTCGAAGGCGAAGAAATCAGTTTCAGTATATTGCCAACAATTTCGTTGCAGTATTCTCGGATTTGAAGCTATGCTTGGAGAAATGGACACTTGAATAGATTAACTTGTTGCTCTCAAACGAGACGCTATTAAAAATAGTCGTACAAATGACTGAAAACGTAAGTGTGGTCTAATAGTAAGTGAATGTATTCTTCTTTTATGAGATGTTCCGAATTAGATGGAATATCTGGGTTTTACAGTCGAAATAGCTCCAAAGGATTAAAAAATGTAATTATTAGACAGCGGATTTGATGCATTTAAAATATTTATAAGAATCCCAATTTATCATTCTCAACTTGTTAAAATTATTTAGGTAACAATGAAATGCCTATTTGGCTGTCCAGTCTCTTGCAATTGACGCAGACAATTTTCATTTTTCATGAAGATCCGCAATCTAGTAATTACAGCATGTTCGAGCCGGAACTTTGCCGAGCTGGTTCAACAAGAAAAGTTGTGCTTGTTTGCGTTCAGCGGAAGACTGTCTTGTATTTTTAGAGTTTTCGCGAGTCGTGTGAGTTGAGCGAGAGATCTTGTTGTTCCGTGATCCTTGATTAGTTATTACAACCGTGGATAAACGCCGACGCTTCCGCTAACAAAGAAGGAAACCTTGTGCACGCGTCAGCGGCCAAACTCGGTCTCTCGAGGATGCTCGGCCAATGCCAATGTCAACGTCACGCTCAGCGGGACCTGTTACCGCGCCGAAATCCGTCTGCTGCAGCCGCGCTTTGATTGGTCCTTGTTGTTCGCTAATAACGCATTAACGAAGCCGCAGAGAAGATTTTCCTGAAGGATAAAGTTATTTCAAATGACTTTAGGAATCTCCCTTTTCAAGGAAATACAATATTTTTGGGGTACCTTGTATATTAGAATGTTTCTATGTATACAACTCTGAAAGATCTTCTCTGTCTCTCGTATGTCTATTGAGGACAAATGTTTCCGCGGGGAACAGACGATTGTTATAGATCAAGTGGACACAGATCAGCAATAATTAACTAGGAGAAATTGTGACAGATCTACGCGAGCCTACCGCAACGCGCAGCCTTCAATCTTGTTAAATTATGGCAGCTACGTTACCAGCCTGACGTTTATCATTGTCTGATGCGTGCAGCGATTGCTCTGATACTACGAATAATTGTTCATCTTCCGAACAGGTAGATCGGGGGAATCCTACGCAGACGTTGGTAAATCTTGTCTGGCATGCAAATTGCAGGGATATATTGTTGTCGATCGCTGTAAATTTGGATCTCGATAACGTCTCGAATATGAGAGATTTTGTTCGAGGTGCGTGTTGTGGAAAGTAGAATCAAAGAGCGAGATTAGGACGGAATTCGTGAAATTGAAGTTGCACATTTACTTCTTTCCTTTGTGCTAAAATTAAAATGGTCTGCAGCAGTTACAAGAAGCAGGAGCCGAATGAAATTGCCATTAATTATAAAGACTACGACGATTATACGCCTTGTCTGTTTCCCCAAGTTTACCCGAATAGTGTTTCACTTCGGAATGTGACGGATCAGACTCATTCGTTGCTCAGCAATTGTGTTTTCACTTCAATTTAAGAAAGAGGTAGAACAATACATTGATGAAGTGCTGTGTGTACGGATGCCGATTATAATCGGTGTAAAGGGTTAAATCCCTCTTTAGCGTTTCAGATTCTCATTTTTATCATAAAACGAATGATTAACGATAGTTATTCAAGTGACGCTTTTATAGAACTGTTTTCTGGAATGAAATATATTTCTTCCGAAATTGGGGGGAGGGGGGAGCCGGCCGTAATTGTTCGTTCTAAGAAATCGGGAAAAGTCGAAGTGGCCGGTAAAGATTAAGAAGCGGATAAGTTCGGACACGGGTCAGTTTCGAGAGCAGGCTGGGAACGAGGCTGTAAAAGGACGCAAATTTTATTACGGTTAATAAGAACTCTGCCCAAGAAATTTTACGAGCACCGCTACTTTCGTGCGGCTTTGCTGTTCGGTATCGTGTAACCCGGTAATAAAACTGGGCCATGGAAAAATGCTGAAATAAACTGAGTATCATTTGTATGGTCGGATCATAAAGATTCATCGACGATAATGGATCGTGAGAATCTCCGAGATAAACATGTAAAACCCGTCGACAGCCTCGATCGGGCGATACGTTGGAACATCACAGTTTGTACATTTATTATCGCGTAAACTTTGTTCGACAGCGTATAAACTGACAGAAATAAAATAATACTTCAGTGAAGGGTAAACCGTAAAAATCGACGACTGGGGATGAGCGCAATGAAAGCTGAATGAGTATTTCAATGTTAGGTGACGGGGACAAATAACGTTTCATAAATTGCAGAGATTTCAATTTTTGCGTTTTATTAATATCGCGAGATAATATATCTACATTTTGAAAGCCCCTGTACGCCGAACTTTTAGCGCTAATTCGCGGTTGTCATACCGGCGGTCGAGTGTTTCCTCGAGTTATTACGTGTCCACGGTTTCCGCGACACTTCCTCGAACGTGTAGAATAATTTTTCTACGATGTTTGTTTTTAATTAGTTCGCGGCATCGCGTGCGCGCACGAGTGAAACATAAGCATGGTTGAAACGAATGGGCAAAAGAGAGCAGCGGAATTTATTATGCTCGGAAGTCCGAAATCCGCGGGGAAATGGAGAGAGGAGAAAAAAATGGGACTGCGTGGCATGTCCGGCCGGCGGACAATGAAATCACGCCCGGGCAAGTTGCGGCGTGTGACGTCGTGTTTTAATTACGAAAAACTACGGCGCGCGCAAGAGAAAAAGAGAGGTTGTTCACGCGTCCACAATAAAATATTGAATATGATTTCGCGTGTTGGACATAGCCGACAATTATTTTACACTCCTCGACAAGATGATACACCCCGGGATAAAGCAATATAAGACGTTTAAGAAAATTAATGGATATGTGTATCCTAGTAAGAATTTTCTTCCCTCATTCCTCATTGTTATTGTTTCAATCGTATTGTACCGCTCTAAACAGTTCTAGCTACTGACTTGAATAAATGCTCGCTAATTACTTCGCAGTTAATATGCGACCCCGTTAAAATAAAAAAATATGCACTAAAAAGGAGAAAATAATTTTTTGAGGCATTAGTGACTACAAATAAAAGCGTGGAGCGCTCGCGAAGATTACGTCAACATAGCTTAGCGCTCCACGCTTTCATTTATAGTCACTAATGTCTAAAACAATTATTTTCTCCTTTTTAGTGCATTTTAATATATTCGTGGCTTTTACAAAGTTTTTTTTTACATATTTTTTTGTTTCCTACTTTTTAGTCTTTTTTAAATGGAACGCAAGATATAGTATATAATACTGGTATGAAATAGTAAGATATAGAAACGGAAGATATGGAAATACGCGAGATAGAATGAGAGACGACGTCTCTTGATGGAGTCCGAAATTGTCCGAAATGTGTGAAGTTCGGTGTGAAGTGCGTTAGTGGACTGGGAATGAGTCGGAGTGGGGACGCGTAGTGGAGTAGGGAGCGCTGGCGCGGGGAGTGGGGATCGCTGAACGTGATCACGTACTACCGAGCGTCGCACGGCAGGGTGTGACAGTTAATATTAAAATTTTTTTTCTCCTAGACGCACAGTTTTTTTTTTAATTTGTTTTTTAATATTGCATTGTCATCCAATTCTGAGCTATGTTTAAAGTTTCAAGTCTCTAGCTCATCGGGAAGTGATTAAAATTCAATTACAACATTGGACGCATACAACGACAACTCGGCAAGCTAATATAAGCGTGGTAATAATAATAAACGATAAAATTGTAAGACAGTGTGTGTGACCATACAGATTGTTCCATAAATGTTGTACTTCCTCGAAAAGGGCGATTCCTGAGCTCGTTTGAAGTCGTACCAATTATGGTACGGTGTGTTTCCTTCCAAAATGCAATGTGGCCTTTTATAAATTCAAGATGTCAGTTTGTCCAGGAATATATTTCACGACTGAACGCGGCCAACCCGGTGTGAAAGCGGCCGTACATAAACTCGCGGCAAGTTTCTCGCGCTCCGACGCTGATTTCGAATCGGATTTTTTTTTTACGCCTTGATTGTCCAACTCCTACGCGCTGCTGAATAAAAAGACGGTGTTCCTAACGAGGAACTTTTGTTTCCCGTTTTATTTGCCTGGACGGGGAACAAAGGACAGGATCCCACGGCCGACGCGGCGTCACGCGAAAGTTATTTTTAAGTTCGATTCTCCAGTCTCGTATCCCCTCAGTCGCCTTTTATTTTTTCTTTTCGAGTGTCCCGTGGTGTAACGAGTACACCGAACAGGTGCGCACACGTTCGATTTGTTTACGAGGGAATTTATTAATATTGACGATGAGAGTACAATGCTCGAGATATTAATCACACTCTAGATCCCAGATGTTCATGCGAATTTACGTTTTCGGGGCATACATACACGATGAGACTGAAGCTATTGGTTATGAATAGTTTATGCACTGTGAATTGTTCGGTAGGCTGTACGCTGGCGAAGATCCGCTGTTAATTAACGAGAGTAGTATACGGAATCATGCAAACACACTATCTACAGTTATATTACCATTATGCTTTGGCTCTGCCTCGAGTCACCTTTTGCTATCATATCTGTGAGAAAAAAATGATTTACAGTATTATTAATGATATTAATTGGATATTAGTTGTAAATTAGCTGCAGCTTAGGTTCTAGTCTAATCGAATGTCCGCCTACTTTTCGTGTATGTAAGGCCTGGCAATTTCGATTCGTTAGTGTCTTGTACCTCATTTCTAATCAGTGTGACTCTACCCCAAACATATTCAGCCTCTAATCGATGATCTTCTGGCAAAATACCAGTACAACCATAAGAACTTCGACACAAGATCCATTCTAAAGAAGAAAAAGTGTTCTCAATAACTAAATTGAATGAGAAAGATCAATTAATTGGAAGAGAATCATAATAAATTATCCATCCGTTCCAGAAACGTGTCTGAACACGCCAAAAAATATGCACGCTGATTATGTATTAATCTCTCATGCAGATTTTACGCAAATTGCGCGAACACGTGCTAAACAGAACGCGGCGAAGAATATAACAGAGTTAAATCAAGCTCCCACTTAATTTATAAACATCTGGCCGTCGCTTGGCGGAATAAATTCTTTGCAGCCCCGTATTATATGGGACAATCTCTGAAAGGGGAGAACGCGACGCGCGCGGATACATTCACGGTCCGGTGATTATTTTCAAGAGCGTTTATATGATTCCGGCGTGAAGTCGTCGAGGGCCGAAAGTCCGCTGCTACAGAAACGGTAACATTTTACCGATACGTTTATGCGACCCACTTTCGAGACGCGTTTCGACGAAAAGACAGCCTTCACCCGATTCGCAGAGAGAGGCCTCGTTACTTTTGCCCGGTCGGTATCTGCGTGAATCTCAGATGTCCTCGGCATTCATCCGGCCCCTTTCCATTCTACAGTCACGGAAACTTAAGACGCCGCTCGAAAAATGCTTCACCATCGACACTTCAGCCCCCGGAATCTAACGTTGAAGACACTCGAAGCGGCGGAGTGTCTCGTATTTCCACTCGACGCGCGACGTTGCGCTTTTCTAAATCGATCCCCGCTCGCTGTACCGTTCATCATTTTCCTCATAATCCCGAGGTGCGAATACTGTGGAACTGACCGCGGAGAAGTTTCGCAACTCAAAAATTGAATAGACACTTCAAATTTCCCGCAAACCCATCAAATGCAGGATAAATGTACCTATTACTGCGAGTATAGGTTTTACTGCGGTATTTTTGTTCAAGCAGTGAAAGGAATTATACAATGTTCAGAAACAAACTTATTATAATACATGCAACGCAAAGGATGATCAAACAACGAATGAAAAATGTTTAAACAAACGCTCCTTCTCATACACACTCATTTCATTATTTCACACTACATTTTTGCCTCTCGCTCATTATGTTTCTTTCTGATCCTCGCCACACTTATCCACACATTTTATCCTCAATGAGAATGTATTCTCGTTGGCGAGGCAAACAAAATTGCCGATCATTCTCATATTTTTGTAATCTCAGGATTTGAAGAAACACTCTTCTATCTCGATTCCCAAAGAATTGTTGTTCGCATGATTGTACATTCTTTATATTGCTTTAAATTGCATAGGGGAACGCGTTTTGTTATTATTTAGATACTTACTTTGATACAATCAAAATATAGAAAGAAAGGTCTCTTGCCTTTTCAATAAAAAAATGATGATGTCCTCAGCATTAAGTACATCGAAATGAAGGAGGAGCTCATTACTGCGGCACAAAAATCACTAGGAATGTGTCTAATTTAATCTGTCTAATTTCATCTAGTTATTTATTTTATTTTTTCGTATGTTGTATTAGGTTTTAACCCTTTCGCTACGAACACCGACTATAGTCGGCGGACGCGCGAATTGCTGTGTGTACGGATGTCGATTATAAGTGCCGGTACGGTGCCGTCCCGAGAGGGTTAAGGATCACCAATCTTTTTGTATCCAGAACACATCATTCTTCCGAAAAATGCTTGTACAAATTATTTCATGATAAATTAGGAATATTATTAAAATGATACCGCAGTAATCGGTACAATTACCCGAAAACGATTGTTTGATAACCCTGGTCCTTTGCTGGAGGTAGGTGTCTCGCGAGTTTCCGATTAGCGGAGAAAATGTTGTGCAGTCCCTTTTGCGTAAAACAGTACTCATCCAGGGATCGTCCAAAAAGGGTCATCCAGCGGAACAGGACACGAAAGTAGGAAGTGGCCTAAAGAGGGGCGACGGTGCTGATAAACGAATGTAAAGCGAGAGGGAGAGAGTGAAAGAGCGGAAGAAGGAACGGAAAGGGAAGAGGGGATGGAGGATGAGCACTGGTAAGTAGCATCCGGAAGGTTGACCTGACGGTACACGCCGGCCATTACCGTCCAACCGAAAGAGAGAAGCAGGAAGAGACTGGCCTTTGCATAACGTACACCGACTTACCCGCCGGGAAAACGTATTACTGCAATTTCACATGCAAAACTTATTACCTGAAATTGTCTGAAAATTGCGCGCGAGACCCTTTCCGCCAGCGTTCCGTCCCGTCATGGCTCGCCCCCGCTTTCCAACCCTTCGCGCAGTGCATTCTGCTGCCTTTTAAAGTAAATAGCCGTTTACGTCTCGCTGGTCGCGGCGCGTAGAACGGAAATGAACGTGTCTTTGCAGATACCGCTCGCGTACCCATCGACAAGCCTTTATCCCGGCTACAGATGCCTCGTTCTTGGCGAACGCGTTTCCCGTTTCGCTTGCGACGACGCGACGAGCCGCTCTTGACGTGAGCGATCTCTCTAGAAATTGCACGGTGTCTGTCATCTTAGAGAGAACTCTCTACGTGTTAAAAAGTTAAAAAGAAAGGTGTTAAAAAGAATCATTCAATATTTGTATGGGTAACACCTCCGAAATTTTCTTGTTTCAATCGTAGAATTCATTTGTTGCCAGACAACCGGAAGGAAGTCGTAACTAGCAATGGAGGACAGTTTGAATAAAATGTAATTACGCGTTAAAAGCAGTCGCTATAAAAGGAAAGATTCAATCTTCAAAGTTGTAATAAATTCATTGAGAAAAAAATTTTTTATGCTTTTACAGACGATTCATATTGTACCATTTTCTATATTATTCCTGCCTGCTATTGATAGGATTGATATATGAAATTATCGTGGTTCAAATATTGACAATTTCTCGAGAATCGGAAAGTTAGTGTTTACGTGCTCTCGTTGGATCTACCGTAATTCGTGCATGCGCAAGCGCGAGTAGTGCGGTTATTGCATTATTCGTACGTGGTTCAGTTGATCCTTAGCCAATTAAACGAAAGAGAAACGAATGGACAGGGAATCGATGTCGAATGAAGTCACTTTCGATGAGGTTTCCCGGATACTGAAAGAGACATAAGCCTGATATATTTAGCGGGATCCGATAAGTCTTCTCGCACGGTTTCGAGACAAGGGGTGGAACGTAGGCGCAGGGTGGCACGAAGGGTTGCCTTTCCCTCTGGGAACGGCAGCGTCTGACCGTTTGATTACCCACGTTATACCCTCGAGCTGGTAATTACCAGTCGAACGCGATATTCGTCACGCCATCTGTCCTATCTCAGGAGGTCGTCTTGCCGCCGAGGGGAAAAAATGCCGGCACGACCTGTTACAGGGTGCAGCGAAGTTCATCTTGATATGAGAAAATCGAACGGGACAAGTTCATCCTCGCCGTCACGTATTTGAGGAAATTATCAGGAAATTTCCAATGAGAGCAGAACGTAATTTTTGTCGGCTGTCGAACAGGTTCTTATGTACAAGGGATGCGAGCCGATTTTGATGAAACTGTGGGGAAAGTTGGTTATTAGAAAAATATTGGACATGTGTTTTTTTTATTGGCTGTCATCCACGTTGAAAGGGGGGAGAACAGCCCTCAAAGTTCGGAGTCGCAGACACACTTTATCGAATATTTATCTCAAAAGACGCGCATACTGGTGTCATTGATTTTTGTATGGAACCGTATATTTTTTTAGGCACCGATCGAAGCAGCTTTTCATTCTCCACACACACACACACACATGTAGAAGTATTAACCCTTTGCAGTCGGAGCTATTTTAACTCGAAAATTAAACATTTCTTCCGACCTAGAATAATTCCATTGCATATGAAATTGATATAATACCTCATACAATGTAGTAATATTGATTAGTAGACTGCGGATCTTTATGCAAAATAGAAAATGGTCGCATAGATTGCAAGACACAGGAGCCAAATAGAAACTGCATTCTTCTTTTAATTATCCTATCAAGCTGAAACTAATAGATTGACGTTCTTAAATATTTTTAACATGATCACTGCTTTAAATTGTACGTGCCCATTTTTATCATAAATGCATAAAATCCACAGTCTATTGATTAGATACCAACATATTTAATAATGTAAAAAATATTCTGAATAATAGTACAGCAATTTATAATGGTGACTGGAGTTATTTTAATTGAAATATATATAGTTACAAAAATTTAGCGAATCGATACACAAGAAGAAAGCGGGGACAACCGTGAATCGTGTGAAAGCTCTTGTTCAGTGTTCGGAAAACTATTCTAGCATAGGTTCAGGTCTATCAAGAGGCCAGTGTGAGGCTGAATAAGGTGTATTGTCAACGGATAAGTGGTTTCTCGGTGTAACGTCGATCGTACTTTAAGTCCGGATCGAACCAGCAGCAGCTTCCTTTCGACCCCGACCATAATTTAGTCTGTGGGATTGGTAGATAAACATTCTACTCGACACGTTCCCTTTTATATCCACGCACAAAATGTAATTGTTACGCATCGGAAAAGTCGATGGTGCCTCTCGTTCTACATTGTCCTTTCGATTCCACGGAAAAATAACATACGCGATCACAAACACACAACACATTCTCGGTTCGATGTCGTTATTTTTTGTTTGCGGTACGGGGATCGATCCTATTCGTGACAGCTTGTTCGATGGATCTCTTGTGCCGTACGCTTCGCCGGCGGTTATGAATGCGTCAGGTTTCTGGTTTTAAAGCGACCATTACTGGTAACCGCGCCAGTAGATCGATACAGAAGTCGAATCCGTAAGAATATTTCGTTCCTGTGACGGTATTCGCGTCACAGAATCGCTGCGTGGCGCAGCATCGAGGCTCTATAGACCCAAATAAAACGTCAAAAGCGTACAATAGTTGCGCCGATAAAGGAATTTGGAGTAAATCCCTTTCGAACCGCTCCGGATAGATTCGCGTTCGCTCGCTCCGCGCTATAGAGATTTTCAGAATGCCAATCAAGAGACTCTGCGTGCTCCGATTCATAATCCAGATGACTGTACACTTCGAACACGAAGCCGTTCCGACAATGGCGATTAAGTATTTTCAAATACGATCCGATGATTACGGAAACACTGCCGGAATAGAACGAGTCTCTCGCGCACATCACAAATTCGTAATTCAGAAAGAAGCACCGACAACCAGCGTGAAAAACGAACAATTCTTTTAGGATTAGTTTAATAGTTAATGTGAAAATAATTTTTTTTTAACGCAAAGGCCACGGTTTGAAATTTTTTATCTGTGCCTATGATGAACTAAACACTAAAATGTACTAAACGCACAAATTTTACTAAGAGCTTTGCAGTTCAACTGGTTCTCCCGCTCCAGAATTTTCATCCGTCAACCAGAAGTTTAATATAATTGAAACGGGTTCTCAATTAATAAGCTTTCCAAAGTGATTACTCCAAGGAGTAACACAATATCGTAGTTTGACCTCAAAATTATCGATTACAGATTGAAGGCTATCGAGTTTAATTAATCTGGGATCTGCTAATGATCGGGGAGCTGCACGTTGTAATTATAACAGTTGCAATGTCAGGGTTATTCTGATAACATCATTTCAATAGAATATTTGACTTTACACAGTGTATATTTTTCAGAAAAATTAGTCGAATAATTGCTTGTTACTGTACACTAATAATCTGTACTCTGCTTTCAATGTTAAACTGTTTCAAAAAATTTCATTCGTCA
This sequence comes from Lasioglossum oenotherae, assembly GCA_028455765.1. Classification (NCBI taxonomy): domain Eukaryota; kingdom Metazoa; phylum Arthropoda; class Insecta; order Hymenoptera; family Halictidae; genus Lasioglossum; species Lasioglossum oenotherae. The sequence goes on along the minus strand of CM052299.1, from coordinate 4,623,067 downwards.
CGTGTCACATGTTCGTTGTAACTGTGATAAAATACAAATTGAGAAAGTCAATAAAATATCCGATAAACAAGCGTTACGTTTTAATAAATAATATTAATTGTGTAACCACACCAAATTCATAATATTTCATCACAATATCTAAATTAAATAAAAAAATTCGGGAGACAATTAAAAAGAACGGAGTGTACAACAATCACGTGTCGTATTTTACGTAAACGAAGTCAATTCAATTATACGCCCATTGTTATTTAACTCTTGTGCACTGTTCAGGAAATTTGGACATCTATATTTTGGCAATCAAATTGGGACACGGTGGAAAAAATCAATTTGAACGTGCAAAACATTGTAATTGCAAGCAATGGTCCGTTCTCGGTCACAAAGTAATTCGGCAAATTGATGATGTCATTCTAGTTTTCGAAATTTGAACATTGTAATTACGGAGGCTGGTAATAAAACGAGAGAAATCGTTTTAATCAAATGGACAACGTTCATCTATAATTTCCGACAATGCCAATTCTTTGATCTTCGAAGTCTTGGTAATCAAATCGGAGAACCTACCCGGTACGTTAATGAGGATGCCGGTAACAACGCTAGAAATCGTTTAATCGTTTAATCGAGAGGGTTAATCCGCAGGGCGGAGTAAATGCTTCGCGTGGCGGGGACGGGTCTGAAGTTTCTATTTGTCAGTATTTCACGCGTGGCCGAACGGCCGGAACGCGCAATCCCCATTATCGCTGTGCGACCGGTCACCGACAGTTTATTTCGTAGTTTAATTCAATTCCTAATATCGAGCTCCTACCAGCCGGCAAAAACTGATTAATTAAACGCTGCCGTTTACGACGCGCGGCGTTAACGCTCTAATAATAATTATGATTATACGACTAATCACGCGATGAAAATCGGCCGCATTCGTTTGCCGGTTATCTGCGGGCACCGTGAAAAGCCGCGCTAACTCACTGGATCACCGAGCGCTTAGAAATTCCAGGAGCGGGGCCGTTTATCGCGTACGCGACTCGCATTATCGTCGCGATTCGCGTGCAGCCCGCCACACCGCACCGGTGCTAATTAAAAACGCAACCGGCCGAGCGATAAGGTATTCGCGATGCAAAATAACCGAGCAACGGAGACAACGCTGCCGCCGCGCCGCACAGTGGTCAGGACGGCCGGTCTTGCAGTTCATTTGGTACGAAATGCCGTCTCATAGCGGTAAATACCGCGTCTACATTACTTTCCAAATGGTTAGCAATGTTGAAAATGAAAAAGCATTTAAAAATGAACATTTTTGTTCATTCCAAAACTGAACACGATTTTTCAGGCAGTTTCAATAATGAGAGAAAAAGATGTTTGAAACAAACATTCTGCATAGCGGTCTACAAATTTCATTACAAAAAATGAAAAAAATGTTTATCTTATAAAAAATCAAGGTCACCTTTAATTTTTTTAAAATCAATATACTGGGAGAAATACGAATCGTGACCACAGTAGTGATTACTCTGTTATTAGCAGTCCGATCGAAAATGTTTTTATAAAAAAATTTTGTGTAAAAAAATAAAAAAGGCAATTTTCTGCAATTTTTTATGTTATGATTAGACTGCGGATTTTATGCATTTATGACACAAATGGCTACGTACAGTTTAAAGCCGTGGACATTATTAAAAAGATTTAAGGACATCCGTATATTATTTTCAGCTTGATAAGACAATTTTAAACTTAATAGAAAGTTTTTATTTGACTACTGTGTCTTGCAATCAAAGCAAACATTTTTTGTTTTGCATAAAGATTCGCAGTCTCGTTATGATACTTACCGAATTCGCCTTGAAATTCTTTAACAACTAGGCGTAAAAAAAATTATAGGTGCAGTTGCAAAAATGTGACGTTAAAAAATCATGAAAAAAAAGGGTTGACGGAAAATTATCTGTTATCACGTGAAAACTCTCTCGAAACCATGCTACACCTGATAAAAACATTTTCGATCGGACTGCTAATAACGGAGTAATTTCTACTGGTCACGATTCGTGGTTCACCCTCTGTTTTTGACTTCATAATATGGTAGCTGACGTTAAAACGAATCCGACGACCTACATTGTTATACCCTTAGACGAACAAATAATGCTAAAATCTTAATCAACTGCTAGATCGGCCTCCCGGACCAATTTTCGCCGACGAGATTTTCCAGTAACCGTGCGACCCAGGTCGCGGACACTAGTCTCACATACACACACAGATACCGTCTCACTCTCTCTATTCATTTGCAAACGACCCGAGCACTGCCGCGTCGCGGCGATGCGGATGCGGCTTGTTTCCAGCGGGAATTGCGAGATTAAAAGTGCGGAAAGTTCACGCGGCAATTTTACACCGCCCAGGAAACCGGAATTAGGGATCCCCGGCGCGGTTTAACGTACCGAAACGGCCGTGCCGCGCCGGCCAAATTTGCCCCGGTCACCTTTGACGCGAAATTAGAGGGAACGGCGGAATGTTTCGCGAGCCGCGCGAACTTGGACGCGTCGACCGCACGAAAAAATATCAGCAAATAAATTTAAAACGACGCGCTGCACCCCGCATCGCTGCGCCGCGCCGCGCCGGCTTGATACGTGAGCCCGGTGCGAACGGTTTTTCTAATTTACCGGGTCATTGTTACCCGTGGCGGCGCGGGATCGGCCTCCGTAATTTTCAACGGGAATGTAACGCTTAACGAAATCTGGATACCGATTGTAATAGCCGGGAGAAGCGTAACGAGCGCGTTTCCCAGTTTACGACACCACGTTCCAGATAGATACAGTAGATGTTTCATAGCGCGCGACCGCAGTGTGATAGTTTACCGCCCGCCGACGATATATGTAGGGATGACCGTTGGAGTTTGCGCCGGATAATTAAAAGCTGGTGAATTTAAAGGGTCTTTACAATTCGCCGCTACGGGCCGCGGAACTTACTCGAGTTCTGGCTCTTGCACTATTTTATCAGTAATGAAGGTGTCTTTGCATGACCTTGACGAACGAGTTTGTGTTGATACACGCTTTCATACGATATCAAAAAACTGTATAGTATTCCATTTAAAAAATTGAAGGTCAGCTTCACCTTTCCAGTGAGCTTTCTGCAAAGACGTCTAACAGGAGCCAAAAGCTTAGGGTGGGCGCAAAAACTCGATAGTTTTCTTTTTTATTATGAATGCAATTTGAATCTCAAGGAAGAGATTATTTTGCAGTACTGCACAGACGTTTCTGTACATTATAATACATACTTTATACGGGGTGTGGCCGGGCGGGTGGTACAACCGAAGCAGGGGGTGTAAAAATAAGTCGAAAGAAAGGAATAACATTTTTTTATTCGGCAATTCGTTTTCGAGAAAATCGAGTTTGAAAATGCAGCGAATACACGTGCTATTGCATGGGAATCGTCTGACACGTCTGACCATGATCAACCAATTCTACTTTGTGCATTCAGTGCGTATCGTTTATCTGATAACGGAAATATCTTGAAACGCACTGAAATTACGAAAACGATTTTGTTTACAAAACTTGTTCGGTATGAAGGGTACAATCACATAGTCTAATTTTCTTGAAGACTAGAATAGTGGGGAGGGGGGATTTCAAAGTCAAATTAAGTTTTTTAAACGGAATATCCTATTTTTTATACCATAGATCGATATAGTATCAAATTCTGAGGATAAAAGTATTGAACCACATATGTCCTAAACCTAATAGTTAATAAGATATTATCCAAAGAAGAAAGAAAATTGTTTTGATAATATCTCGTTAGCTATTAGGTTTAGGACATATGAAGGTCAACACTATAATACTCAGAATTTGACACTCTATCGATCTATGGTATAAAAAACGTGGTAAAAATAGGACATTCCATTTGAAAAACTTAATTTGCCTTTGAAATCCCCCCTCCCCACCATTCAAGTCCTCAAAAAAATTAGATATGATTGTACCCTTCATATACCGAACAATTTTTGTAAACTAATTTTTTTCGTAACTTCAGTGCGTCACAAGATATTTCCGTTATCAGATAACTTTAAACTCGATTTTCTCGAAAACGAAGCGTCAAACGAAAAAATGTTATTCCTTTTTTTCAACTTATTCTTCCAAGTAGTAGCACCTCCTGCTCGGATGTACCACCCGTCCGGCTACACCCTATATAATGCACTATAAATTATAAGCAATCGTATGCCACTACACAAGCAATTTGTGAAGATGTATCATCCTTTTCTCAAATCTTGAACCCTCCGTTATTTAGAAACGAGTTGGTCAGTTTATACATCTTCACTGTAGGTCTGGATAGATTAAATGAGAGCGGAAGAAAAAAACAAGAGGTAGTTTTGGAAAGTCGAAAGTCTCACCTCGGTTCGATTACGAACGAGAGAGTTACGCGATCGAGTTGTGTCGTTCAGGCCGTACTGCGAGGTTTCGGAAAATTTCCGCTGAGTCACCGGGTGCGTCCGCGGATTTAAAACAACCGGTAGCCACGCGTGAACGGAGATACGCCCGCGTAAATCCAGGGTAAGCCGGCCCCGTCCCTGTTTTCGACTTGAAGTCGTTAACCGCCGGTGATGTAACCCGTAGCACTCCCGCGCACGCTCTACTCGCCAACAAATAAATTCTGCGGCTTGGCATCGAGAACAGGGGGTAGCATGAAAATTGTATCCGAGAGCGGTGATCTCGAATGGAATACAGTACCGAGATCGTCCCCGATCAAATTAGGCGATGTTACGCTCGCGAATGTTACACCGTGCACCCCTCTCCACGCGCCAGATAAAATGTACAAGACGAGATTCCGTGTATTTAGGGGATGATCCGTAGACACATCTGTCTCATAAGGGATGATGCTCCCGCCTAGATCCCGAGGGGCCGGTGAAAGACGAGTCAGCCTGAATCGCGGTTAGTCAGCCGTGTCAAATGAGCAAACTTAAACAGATTATACGCCTGTTGGCCGATACGTCGTCACGGCGAGGGTGCCACCCCAAATTCCCGCTGTGCCGGCGACAGATGCACCGACTAATTTCCATCCTCTCCCATTTCTTTTTTATTGCTCGTTTTACGACGTAGACGAGGAACACATTTAACCAATAAAACGGTGACTCGTTCTTTGTTTATATCTCGGAACTTTGCATTATCGATTTAGTTATCTTTCGATATGGATTATTATTAGGTCGTGAGGTGCGTTCGACTATGTTCGAAATCTATTTTTATTTATTGATACAGTACAGAATTATATTCGAGTAACTGCGTGTGTAATTCTTGATTACAAATGGCTACATTTCAGAGAAATTTTTTTTAAATTCGTTATCGTAGAATAGCCTAACAGACTATTTTTATGGTAATAATTTCGAGGTGCTCGAAGTAATTTCGAGGAGAACCGTTGACATCTTTAATTCAATAATTGATCAATCTTTCGTTTCCTAATTTTAGTATGTAAGAACTCATTTAATTTTTAAGTGCAGCTGTGTTATAGTAACTACGTCAGCTTATTCGAAAGTTGAAGTCGAAAACCGTGTAACACATGAATGTCATCGAAGGAAGTAGAACAGGTCGCCTAACTACGTAACTGTTCACGTTTTCGAATAGACTAGAATAGCACTGTAAGCCTGAATTATCTCGAGTTGATGAAAATTTCACCGTACACTCGCGCCAAATTGACTCATATTACCTAAACTTTAAATGGTTAACGGGATGCAGGAAAGATTGAATTCGAAAGGTGAGTCAGAGTTATTTGCAACCACCTGCTTTTTCTTTTCTCCATTAAATAATTAGTTGTGTTCACTTGGAAATATTTACCAATTTTGAAAACTCGTTTGAATAATTTTCTTTTACCACTATGCAGTACTTCTGCATTTTCCGAGCTATAAATCCATCAGTTTTACGAGCTCCGAAATAAATCTTTGGGAGAGTGTTCCAGAAGGATCGTGCCAACCTACCGAGACAATGTGTCATTTTTAAAGAATCGATTATTCTTATGTTACCATGGTTACGCAGCCCCTTAATCATGTTGTGCGCATTGGGGTGGACCTTATTTCTCAACTATGAAAATTTGAGCACATCGCCCCCTAAGATTCTTCCATTTTGTGAAAAACTGTATATTAAAAATTTTAGATCGATCGGACGTCGGGAAGATGTGGCACATCGTATTGCGAAGTTTTGAAATAGAAATAACTGCACTCTAAATGTGAAGAGTACACTGAAAATTAAAGTTAAATTTTTTATATCTCCAAAAATCAAATGTGACGTATATATTTTGAGCTTTCTTTGTCTCTCCGAGTTTGCAAACTTAAACATGAGACATCGAAAGACGCTCTACCATGGTACGACGAAAATAAGCTCAAACCAATATAAGAGCTCTTTCGGAATAAGGGAATAAAATAAGTAACACGTGTATTCGCTTCAAACGTCCGACAAAAAGTGCCGATCGCGTCTTCGCCGTCGTCGCTCTGTCGTTTTAGACAAGCGACGATCGGTCCCCGTTGCCAACAGCGTGGTCGTTCTTTACCGCACGCTGCTACCAACCTTACACCAAACCCAGACCTAACTCAAACCAAACGAAAGATCCCGAAAACTATTTTTATAAATATCTCGAGAACAAAGTCCGAGCGACAGTAACACATACACGAAAAAGCTGCTTAAAATTCTGAATCTTGCAACACATTTGAATTTCATCAAAATCAGTAAGGTGTACCCATTTTTATGTGTATAATCACCCAGGGTTTTTCTTAGGTCAAAGTTTTACTGTACACAGTTTGCAGGTTTATTGTCTGACTTTAGCCAATTCTTGTGGTCGCCGATCAACGCGTTGAAGGGAAACAGAGAGCCGTGAAGGCTAGCCAGATAACTCACGCCTTCCCGCATTTCTTTCGTACACTCCGAAACGAGCAAATAATGCGGCGTTTCCGAAATCTCCGACGGGAACAATGCGGCCCGCATCGCCAGCGTTCAGAATAAACTTTATCATTCTCTCCTGACCCGGTTTGTCGAGCGATTCCCCGGTAGGCTAGGTGCATCTGCGGTTCTGACTCGCTCGCGGAGGAACAAAGCTCGCTAAGTACGTACTCTATCAAAGCTGCAGCGGCAACGGACACCATTGAAACTGAATTTCTCCACCGAAACATGGTATTCTGTCTCTGGATGTATTCGGCCCGAAACCCGCCGCGCAATTATAATTCCGCCGTTTGCGTTTAGTAATCTGCTACACTCGAGCACGTGGTTCGTCGAACGTTAATAGTTCCGCGAACGATCTCGCCAATACCATTTTTAATTTTTTTGCCAGATGTTTCTCATGCCGCCACATAAAATTGTACCGTTGGATAAGAAAATAATTCCTGCAAAAGATGAAGCTAATCGGATAAGAGGAAGACGCGGCACATTGTAACTAAACATTCTTCTTGTGCAAAAATATTTATGATAATTAGACTGCGGATCTTTATGCAAAAGAAAAATTTCTTACCTGAATTGCATCAAACTGGAGTGAAAATAGAAATTTATTTTCTTCCCTATCATGTTCAGTAGGTTGAAAATAATATAATGGTATGTTGAAATTTTCCTAATATTTTTGCTATTTTAAATTACACGTCCTCGTTTTTGTCATAAGTGCATGAAATCCGCAGTCTAATGATAATAGTGCCACAATGTAATTTTTTAAATATATTAGGACCTTGAATAAGTTCTTGCTGTTTCTTTTACAAAATAAAAGATTTATTTAAATTATAAGGAACAAAAACATTTCATTCAAAGTATAATATATATAGTATAGTATATTCGAGTAGTTCCCCCAACTTTTCGTTTTCAAATTTTTTCGGTGCGCCAGAACGTTCTTTATCCTCAAGTTCAAAATTCATTATTTTTGAAGCGTCGAAACCAGTCTCTGCTTTGTCGGATACGACATGCAGAGACTGGTTTCGACGCTTCAAAA